>VDFB02374331.1:0-20956 GCA_007258455.2 Sequoia sempervirens
TTTGAGGATAGTCACCTCGTTTTCTACCTTTTGCAACAACAAATCTATAAATGCTTATACAAGCGGTATGATCGAATCATTCTTCATCTTACCCATCGTAATCATATTATCTTCAAGTTTGATTGCTTCTTCTTGAACGAGTTGTAGATTATCTTTGTCACTTATCTTCAAGAAAAAGGTGATCTCAGACAGAAATGCATTGATGAAGCTACTCATCAAAATTTTGTCAGATGGATTTAGAGTGTGATAAAGACATGTAACAAGATGGTTAAATCTTGCTAAAAATTCCCTCATCGGTTCACTTGACTCCATCTTCGAATTTGAGAGTTGCACAAAGAGTCTGTGACTATCTTCAGTGGGCTTGAATCTCGCTAAGAACTTCTTGCTCATGACTGCCCAACTAGTGATGATGCCTATTTCAAGATTATTGAACCAGTCTACTGTGTTATTCTCAAGAGTCTCAACAAAGAGACATACCACAATGTCCTCATGTGCAACATGCAAATGGAGCAAACCGCTATGAATGTTGAAAGATGTTCATCAAGATGTATGGAACCATTGCCATGAAATCTTGGGAAAAACTTGCGTGAACCCTTGGGTAGTTCATGGTGTCTTGCTAAGGCCAACTGTCCAATATTGTCTCCCCAAGGCAAGGGGGCTGGACATCTTGCATTTCTTGCATTTCGATTGTTGTCATTGTTATTTTTGTTGTTGCCCATCACTTCAGCTAGGATGGGAGATTTTTCTTCTATTCCTTCAATGAATTTCAACATAAGGAACCTCCTAAAAGATTGGTTTTGCTTGAATAGGAGCATCTCTTCTCCTTTTCATGTATACTCGATACATAAGGATGATTAATTCCATGCAGATGGTGGCAAAACTGGTCTACCTACTGCAAGATCTACTCTCTCTTCTTCTTTATCTAGAGTGGTAGCCACATTTCTCCACTGAGTGGTAGAAGTATGATTTTTGAAGATAAAAGTGCATAGGCTACTGATGATGTTTGACCGCTCTGCTTCAATGAAAACAAGATTCAGTTGTATAACAGGCCGAATAAGTCTTGGTTGATGTACTGGAGCAGTAGGATGCCAAATTATCATTCTCGTGGCAAAGCATGAGCCTTGTGAAGTTTTTGAGCCTCGTGCCCCATTGTGGGGATGAGAAAACTGTTGGCGTAACAATTAGCACCTCTAGAGTGTTAGTTGGTACAGATAGCTATGCATAGTGCGTAATGACTGCTCTTCAAATTAGGAGGGGAAGCTCCCTTGTTGTGCTGAAAATGTGTGGAAAAGTAAAGTATCTAACTCCTATCTTTTTGACTCAGCTGGAAGAGGAAAAATGTTATGAAAACCCAACACGTTGCAACTAAGGTTTTTCTTTGGTTTTGCATATCTTAACTACAAATAAGCTAACTAATTTAAACTATCCAATCTCCTTAAGAAAACAAAGCATGAGGAAATGGAGCAGGAATGATTTATACAATAACCTCTAAGACCAGATTTCCAAGGAGGTCACAACACTCTATCTAAGGCGTAGGTTGAAAGAAAGGTTATTAGCAACAAAATTCAACAATAAACCTTACTTCTGAATTCCCAAGGAGTTGACAACACTCTATCTGAGGTGTAGACATGAAATAAATCCTATTAATCACATAACATCAAATGATAAGCCTCACTTTTAAATTCCCAAGGAGGTGACAACACTCTATCCAAGGTGTAGATATGAAACAAAGCTTATAAACACAAGAACATAAAAAATGAACATGAAAAGATCATCCAATCTTATTCCCAATGAAAGTGAATAGATAGAGAATAGCAATATTACAGGAAAATCTCGCTCAACATATATTACTATTGTGTGAAAAATTTAATTACAAAATGAGCAAAGAGCTCTTATTTATAGACATCAAAGGTGTAGGGAACCCTAAAATCACCTTGAGTCAACTATAGTCTTGCAAGAATGCAATATTTTATTGTTAAACCCTAATAAATGAAACTATATAGTTAACTGGAAAGCTACCATCAGTTAACCAAAAAAACCTAATCTAAATGGACAATGTGCAAGTATGCATGTCCTTATTGAAAGCAAGTTAACTAGAAAACTACCAAAAGTTAATGAAAACTCCACCTCCTCTGAAATATCTTCAAGGATAAGATAGACATGCATACAATTAGCAAAGAGAATTGAAGAATGATGTCAAGTTCAAATTGTTGCTCCTGGTTCTATCCTCAAAAATAACTACAGGTCCTAACTGACTGATCACTGGCCGAAATCTTGAGCAACTAACCCCTCCATGAGGTTCTTGACTGCATCACCATCTAGGGCACTGATACTCTGCCGTAGTACACTATGTCTTCATAGCATCTCCTCACCGCCCATGATCTGACTCTGAAGTTAGCCTCTACTTTTAACTACCTCATCAAATAACGCTGACATGACTATAAGTTGATCCAACTTACAACCAATGGCATCCCCACTGAAAATCCCATGGATGAGCACTTGCAAATTTGACTGAACATCAACAAGTTCGACGTACTCACCACCCTCACATTGATACTACCAAGGAACTTAGGACACGAAAGTTCTCATGTACTGAAGTGCACTAGTGACATGTTATGTGCTCTCAGCCAACTATGACAACATTGTATCATGTATTTTTTCCTTGAAGATCAACCATGTCATCCAAGTAGAAATAGCCTCTTTATCTTCTTCATCAGTGACTGGGTCATATGCCACCCTTAGATGAGAGATCATGATTTGATCTACGGGTCTTTCAATTTCCAAGTCTCGCTCCTCATCCTGGATGCGTAGACGGAGTTTAAGGGAATTGTACCTCAACTGATATAATACTGGAAGTACAAGGCGACCTCTTGTGATGAACTCCTCCTCCCAATATACCAAGAGCTTCCCGAATACAACCAGATGATTAAGCTGATTCTGCTTTGCTGGTGGGAGTGAAGCAATGATGTTTTCCATTCTATGCACAAGGTTAGAGATGTATTGATGAAGCTGCTGGATTTCAGCCTTGAGGACTTCCTTATCTTCTCCATTTTTTATTGCTCTTTCCTTCATGCTATTCATTGAAACCTGAAGGAACTCAACCTCTTCTTGGCGTGTGCTTCTACCATGGTTGACCCTTATGACTTTGAAGTCTTCAACTTCTACTTCATTCAAGTTCTTATCCTCTGTAGGTGCAACTATCTCTATGATGATCTCCTTGTCAGTGTTTCTCTCTACATGAACCTGCTTCTTGATTGTTCTATTTGGCACATCTTCGTAGAAATGATCAAAATATGAATGGTCAAGAATTTAAGATGGCTGCCTCTTCTTCCTACCCAGCTGATTCTCAAGCCAAGACGAGTCACAAATAATCCCACTGGAAGGGTTTGTGCTAGTTTTAGGAAGCTCTGATGAGTGCGAATGTGTAGAGGTATCACTAGGTGGTGGTGATTCTAGGTCCAAATCAATGTGAACCAAAACTAGAGACTGTTGTTGTGTTGGTGATGGCATAGGATGCTGAACCTCGAGCTTTGGCAAGGTTTGGATTGCTTCACATGCGTTTCTATAACAAGTGTATTCCCTTTTGAATTGTTAGGTGCTTTGTTCTTTTTAGGAGGGTTACTTCTTTTCTTTTGTTTTGGTTTTGACTAGGATGGCAATGAAATATCCACCAGTGGTAGCTCTATATTTGGAATGACTACCCTCCTTGTCTTCTTTCTTTCTAAGTAGAGTATGCTATTCTGAATGACTCTACTTGATCTTTCTTTCGCAAATGAGTATTCTTTGGTGAACCAATCGACAATTGGAAGTGACTGTGGTAGAAAGTATTTTTTCTTGTGTGAAGGAAATGATTTGAAATAATTACTCACAAGTGGGAGTTAGTGTTGTGAGGGATTTTAGTAGACTAGTAAATTTGTGGAATACTCAAGTGATGGAGGAGGAAGTGCTTTTGGAAACTAATAACCATCTAACAGTTTTATAAGTAAAGATGATAATTTTTTTTGGATTTTCTTGAACATCTACATCATAAATCTCATTTTGAGAGAATAAATATCTAGGTTCAATTTATTTATTTCAATAATCATTATGGGGATTTGGACTTGTTGGTGGTGGGGATTTCAATTTTCCCCTTCCCCCTTAGAGAAGAAAGGGGGCTCTCTTGATTTATCGGATATCATGGAGTACATAACTCTTTTTATGTTAGAGAGTGGAATGCTAGATGTGGATATTAGAGGTTATAGGTTTACATGGAGTAATAGTATATTAGGGGATAAGATTATGCAATTCATATTTGATAGATTTCTCTTGTCCAATCACCAGTTGCTAAATCAATGTAACTATGTTTCCTCCTACCCTTGAATTGGCTTAGACCTTAATTCTTTAATTCTTCATCTACAAAAAGACTCAAGAAAGACTAATCACCCTTTTATATTTGAGAAAATGTGCCTTTTGAACTCAAGGATAAGAAACAAAATTAAAGAATGATGGGAGAGAACTATGCAAGGATCCAAAAGTTTTAAAGTAGTGTGAAAGCTAAGAAATGTAAATTTTAACTTAAAGAAATGGAATAAAGAAACCCTAGGAAATATTTTTCAACAAAAAGGGAAGAATTTTGATGAATTATAGTATGAACTATATAAAAAATTAATATCATCAAATCTCCACAATCTATAAGATTAATGTTATTATTTTTAGATTTGATGCTAAAAAATCTTACACAATCAAATCCAAAAATAAAAATTATATTAAAAATTTCTATTGTCATGCCTTAAAACAAGAATAGACCTTAGTATTAGAATACAATACAATTCAAACACTTAACATGAGTGTGGCTTCAAAGAATGGATTTCTTAGGTTACTCTCACTATATTAGCTCTACATTTTTAGGTTATACTTGATCCTCATTTATCTTATTTCCCTCCTCTGTCATTCCTTAAATGAATTAGAACTATTTTTATAGTGAATAGATTTTTTGTAGAAAGTTTGGGTCATCCCAAAATAAGAGATCATTCCAAAATTAATGAAGCTCTAAACATGACCTACCACATGATTATCCTTCGGTGCATGGTTCTAAATTTGACACACATCTCATATACTTCCTTAAGTTAATTTGGAAATCCAACTTGTATAATAGACATGAAATATAAAATATACATGTGGATATTCTTGTGACACTCTAATAAAAATGGGTTACCACGTAGATAATTTATTTTGTTGGTCTAAGTTCTCACTAATGAAATGGTTTACCACATAGATGGTTTATTTCATTGGTTTGAGTTCTCATTAATGAACTTTTTAGTAAATCCAACTATGACAAACCAAAATTTCTAGAAAATAACCCACAAATTGAAAAATGAGAATAAACAAACAATAAATTTTTGATGTAGGATTCCTCATAAGCTTGGGATCTCCTACATCAATGATCTAGGAACCAAGGTTTTGATTTTGGTGGAAAACTATCTAAATGAGAACTAAGTTGAGTTATAGAATATTGAAAAGTAATTAAATAGAATATGAAAATTAAGAGATAGGAATATAAAAACTAAATAGGGAATGCTTTATTTTATTTTTATATGTTGCGTACATGGAATGCCCTTGAGAAATATGTATAGAAGGATTACAAAAACTAAATAACGAATGTATTATTATTTTGTTATATGGTATGTACATGGAATACCCTTGAGAAATATGTATGAATATTTATCTTTTTCTTATCTTATTACATGCCTATATCAAAACTATATTGCAAAGATATGCTTATATTGTTTACAAATAATCATGTCATGGAGATCAAAAGACACTAAGAAGATATATCTCCTTAAGAATTCAAGTAGTTTCCTCAATTATTTTCTCATCCTCAAAATTTATGGAGTGTAACCAATTACTAAATGTGTCCTTAATGCCTAGGTAGATGATGGTGCATCATAAGCATTTTGGGAGCCAGCTTGGTCATTGCGCTAATACTTGTGTTCGAATATTGTTGAATCACATTCAAGATAATGTGATTAAATTTTTGAGATAAACTATATGCTATGGTTTCTATATAATATGTGTTGAAACTTAAAATATTTGGGTTAGATATATTTACCAAAAAACTATTTATGTATCTATAAAGTATATTGCACTATGTTGGAGCATGTGCAACATTTGTTAGAGAGTGGACATAGATATTTGTGTTCCCAATAATGATTGGGAAGTGCTCTAGGTACCATATACCTAAAAATTAGCCCCATAATTGACACAAGCAAAGAGGATGTCTTAGGTTTCATGTTGTAGGTACTTAGTTTGGTGAATCCACTCAAATCAATCATCTCTCCTTGTGAAGTAACAATATTCATTGTATTGATACTATGACGAAGTCTAAACAACTTTATTTTTGATACTTCTTGGTGAACCACTTTGCTTACTATGGGTTTGAAATTCTTGATAACCTTGTATACAAGTAGAGAAGAGTTCCTAGTGAGTAAGGTTTCTAAGATTTAATATTTTTGGCTATAGTAGATCAATCTGTAGGTGGAGGTGAGATGTGGAATGTTTAGTATGCAAAGTTGTATAGAACTATCTTCTTTGGTATTAGCGTGCCAAGTGTTTATCATGAGTCTAATTCTAAAATTTGGTCTCCTTTTACCAACTATTACAACCATGTTATGAGGCTTTGTGATGTAAAAACACATAAACTATGCATGTATGGATTCCCAAGGAGTATTTTATAGATCTCCATTGACACTATATCATAAACTAATTCTTATTGAAATGGATAAACAAAACATGTGAGGTGACACTAGAGAGTTTATAAGTACTTTAAATTGCACAAGTAAATGTGAAAATTTCATGATGATTTAATAGTCTAGCACATGACCCATATGGAATGAATAAACCTCATGACTTATCCAAACTTGGTGTAAGTGCTATGTTAGCTCATAAAACCCTACATTTCTTTTATTTGTTATTTTATATTCATCTACCATCTTTCAAGTCTAGTTTACCCTTGATTACACCTAGCATAGGAAAATTTTAATTTAAATCCCTAATTATGGATCAAGATATTAATATTCCCTAAATAGATTTGTATGAGTCTTTTTTTCTTATACTTAAAAATCCACACTCTTCTCTCTCCATACACCACTAAAATAGTAGTTTTAAGAGTCGATTCTAGATAAACACATCAATATTCCACCTCTCTTTATAGGTTCCTTTACAACACAAGTCTTTCAAAGCCTCAAAAATTTATCAATCTATCATTTGAAAATTTCTAAGCTCTACAATAAATATCTACAATAGAATATTTATTTGGTCTTTTGCTCCTCCAACTTTTTTATGCTTCCCATCCTACTTCCATAATAAGGAGTCTCCAAGGTTGGGAAAAGAGAAGGTATCAATTTGGGCCACTAAGGACACACATGCCCCAACTTCTACATTCTTAACATATTGAGTTGCTTCTATCCTAGGTGTGGGATCAATTTATTTATATTTATTTTTATTAGAGTTGTTTATATTCATAATATAGCTTAATTAGATAAACACCACATTTCTCTAGAATTACAACTTTCAACTACAAATCTTTAGATTTAGTGTAGAAATTAAGATTAGTAGATTAGTTATTTATTGTAGAAATTCACATCCAAATAATAGTACATCTTTTCAATAAAAATATCAAACTAACTTCCACATTCAACAAAAAAATTACCACATTGATTTAGAAATCAAATGATTACAAATCAAGAACAAAAAATATCTTCCAAGTAAATACAAAACCAGCAAGTTGTTTCTTTAATTTCATTTTGTAAAGATTGTTGTGATTATGAGAACAACTAATCATTGCTTGTTTAAATTCATCTATCTTGGTTTTGATTCTTTAATCACATGCAATCTTATAAAAATTATGAAAAAGAATAAATTATGTGGCATTCATAGTTAGTTTAGGTGTTCATTCTTAATTGCTAATTACTTGCATATCAAAAAGAATAAAACATAAGTAATTGTAATTACTTTCATTTATTATTGATTATTTTGGAATTTTAGAGTAAGTTGAAATCATTCATTTTGTTATTATTTAGTCTCTCCAAGAAAACAAATACAATCAAATGCAACCTTTAGGTCTTTTGAAATTTGGGCCAAAGGCTCCAAATATATGTCCCAACCAACAAAGCAATAGCCAACCAAACTAAAATAAACTTGAGTAAACATCCAACAATAAAAATCAAGCAAACACACATTCAATATAAACGAGTCTTACACAAATTGTTATCAACCTAAAAGCATTCACACCCACATTCCTAAGAATTGTTTAGAAATATTTTCTCCAATTTGGCCACATTTAGTATCTCATGGTTATGTGTTCTAGGAGAAAAGAGGATTGGATACAAGCTACTCTAAGGGGAATATTTATGTTCAAATTTCAATACACATATAAAATTGCATCAACATGGGAAATATCGCAAATGTGGGACATGGTTCGAAAGACAACCTCTGCGATTTTAGAAGCTCACTCTTCATAGGATCTTTAATGTATTATTGGTATAAATTTAATAAAGGAAAGGGATTAATTTTCTTAAAATAAAATACTACACTATGAGGTAAATATTCAAACAAATAGTTTTACTTTCTTCCATTTGAACATTAATATAGAGCTCATAACATTTAAAAAAACCAATTCTTAATGAAGAGAAAAGGGCACACTTATGCATGATTTTAATGAAATTTATAAATTATGTAATTTTTCATAAAAAAATTAAGGTATTCGATGAAATAAAAATTGAATAATAATAAAAATAAGAGAAAATCCACGAGTAGACACAATAATAAGAGATGATTTATATATATTCATTTTCTTTACATAGAGTCTAAAAGAGAAAACTACACAGTTACACAAGTTCAATGAATTAAATATAAAAAGCAATATCTTGTCTTAAAGACTTAAATACCAAAAATATATGTATTTTCCCTCATCTATCAAAATCCTTCTATAGAATAGAAGCTACATATTTATACCATTCACTTTCATATAAAAATTCCATAGAATTGGGCGATTGCACATAAGAAATCCATGTAATGGAGCTAAATTTAGCTTTATGGATGATAATTGAGAGAAATCCAACATGCACTTCCTTCTCCAAGATTTTATTTCAATGTTGGTCGCATACTAACTTTATTATATTAGATGAATTCGATTGGTCCACCTGCCTTGTACTATATCATCTTTAACCAATTACACAATAGAAATATGTGTCAAGTTTGGCAACATTCTTGGGAAGCATTAAAGCATCATAGGTTCACCACATGGTGACATGTCTTTAAGAAGCATTCCTTCAGTACAAGCTCCATCATTCTTTGACGTGTTCATTTTTGGCCAGTGACATAATAAAAATAATTGTCAGGTTGACACTCTTGAAATGGTGCCACTTAGTCCATCAAATTGGGAGCCACTTAGTCCATTGTGTCATCTTTTAGAAAATGGTGTTGCTTATAAAAATATGTCAGATATGCCTAAATTTTTCTTTTACTCTTTGTGGAAAATCATGAACAATAGTAGGCCCATCAATTTGATTGAATCATCAAATTCTATCCAATGTCATAATAGCCTTGGTTGTTAGATTGACAACTTCAAGAATTTTGTCAATTGTTGGATCTTTTTATGTCAATCAACAATTTTGCTTCTTTGAAAGCCTTCTTTATAATATTTTTCTTATTATAGAACCCACTGGATTCAATGTGTCAATTTTAATCCAATGAAGTAATAGAGAATAATTTTCAAACTTATAGCTTCTTCCCATTACAACGAATTCAATATTGATTTTTTTTTAACTTGTGAAAATAGAGAGTGAAAGCTTCATGAATTCTCAAACTAAAAGGGATCAAATGTTAGAAAAGACAAGGATAAAGAATAATTTATCAATATTGTACTAAAAGGGTAAATGAACTCTACTCTTGCAATGCTCGGTGTATGAACCCAACCCCAAAAGATGTTTGGTATACTTATTTTTCCATGAACATTGCCTTGAATTATTCTTCCTCTAATATTTTATTATCATCATGGAATGAGGAGGGGTGTCCCTTTTGAATTCATGTGGTGATGTGCTCCCTTATTCCTTACATAACCTACTCTAAAGTGACCAATTCAACCTTACACTTTAGAGAAGATTTATTTTGGCTCAAGATCTCATTCAACTTCACCATTATATCTCTTTGATAATTAGATTCTCATTTGGCAAGTCATGTAATTTCCCAACTAGGGACTCCACCTAAGAGACTTTGGGAAAAAATGAAATAACGGCACAATCTACCTTGAATCCTACCCCCATATTGATATTTTTCTTTGAAGAAATAAATTTAAACCCAATATCGAGCTTAGAGAAAGTTTTTGCAATCCTTGACCAATAAGATGTGTACAATTATTTTACTAGGGGTATTACTTTTGGAGATTAGTAGTCCAATAGTAACCTACACAAGTTATTTTAGCAGTAGTCAAAGAAAATAAATATCCACTAGGAACTCCTTAGTGAAATTTGTACAATATTTCTCTATTGTGTTCCTTGAGATATATCTCAATAGGATTCCATTAAAATTCCTCCCAAATATAATATTATCCATTATTGCATAGGAAATATCTTGTAGCTTGTAGGATATCTTCTTTGAATGAGACATATTTAATAGATATTGTCAAATTTTCATAATTGAATCCTCTCTTCACTTTGAATATTAATTATCTTTAAGCACCCTATTAATTTTGCATCTTGGTATTCTTGATGATATGTTGACATAATGATCTTTTGTTCACCAACTTGGTAGGATTGATATTGATATCACATTCCATGATCTTGGTGATCCAATTTTATTTTTTCTCACTTATTTTCTCTTTCCATGGTATACTCTCTAATAGAAGGGTTCAAAAAACACATTATAATTTTATTTCCTAAAATGATATGTCTATTTTTTGTAAGACCTTTAACTAGGGTATAGATCTATTTCTCAACAAATGTATACCTAATTTCATATTTGAAGGTTCTTAAACTAAAAGCAATAAGGTGTTTCCCCTTTCCTAAATCATCCCTTTGTATCTAGACTATTGCACAATACTATGGTTACCACAAAAATAATATATAATGAAGTCTTTTAAAAAGTACGTGTTTATCAAGGTTAATGTAATTGATATGGCTTACTTGATTTTAAACGACTTGATTTTTTAAATATTATATACCTTTAGGATTTTAACTTAACTTTGTATCCTTATTCAAAATAAGTGTTATAGGTCTTACTAAATCAATAAAATAGAGATGAACCTTCCCACAAAATTAATCTTTCCAAGGAAATATTGGAATTCCTTCTTGTTCACTAGTAGTGGTAAATATTTGATGGCTTACACTATGTTTAGATTAATAGAAATCCCTTCTTCAGAAATAAAATATCTGGGGATTTTAATTTGAGGGAATGCAAAAGATGCAATTTTTTGGATTCAAAGAGATTCCAAAATCTTGGCACTTTTGGAAAAATAGTTTCAAATTTTAAGGTGATATTTCCTCTTCAAGAAAACAATAAGGACATCTAGGTATATATTGATGATCTTATTTACGATTTCACTAAAAGTGATATCTATGACCCTTTTGAAATGTAGCTCCTACATTAGATATATTGAAAGGAATTTCAACATATACACACAACCCCCATTTAGTGGTGAACATCGATTAGTGTTGGTCCTCTTATTTGAGCTATATCTAATTGTAGCAAGAAAACCCATCTAATAAAGAATATCATTCTAATCTTGATAGTTTCTATAATAGTCTCCATAGGAGTGTAATGATGTTTTAATGAGGCCTAGTTGAGGTCTTTTAAATCCACATAGAGCCTAATTTCCCATTTTTCTTCATAAAGAGTACAAAATTGGATACTCGTGTGGAATGCTTGATAGGGAAAATAATTTTTAACACAATCAATTTAGTTAACTCTTACTCCATTAGAGGGTCAATTTTTGGATTGACTAGGTGCTACTTATGTATGATTGATTTTGAATCTATAGATAATTCAATAGTGTGTTGAACTATTTTCTTGTTGTATCCTATCATATATTCATAGTTCCAAGAATAAATTTATCACACTTTTCACATAGATGGACCAACATGTTCACTTCCTTCTAGGTACAAAAATTCCAAAATTTGACCTTTTCTCTTAGATTGTACTTCAAGGCTATAGAAATTGATATGGCTTGATGTTTTTAAAAGCTTATTTATTTTCAAGAATGCACTCAAATTATTTAACCTTCTTCAATAGAAGTTTTATAGGTCTTACTAAATTAGTGAAATAGATATGAACCTTCTCCAAGGAAAGATTTAATTGCCTTATTGTTCACTAGGAGTGATAAGTATTTGATCTCTTGCACTTTTTTCAAATCAATATAAATATATTCTTTAGAAACAATATGTCTAAGGATTTTACCTTGAGAGACTCCAAAGATGCACTTTTGGGAATCAAAGAGATGCTAAAACTATTGACACTATTGGAAAACTAGTTTCAAATGTTCAAGGTGATCTTATTTCCTCTTTGAGAACACAATAAGGCAATTCAAGTATAAAAGGATGGTCTTGTTTATGATTTCACTAAAAGTGGTATTCATGGACCTTTGAAATGTAGCTCCTATATTAGTTAGATTGAAATGAATCTTGGTGTATACATATGCCCCCTATTTTTTTGTGAACATAATTTTGTGTTAGTCCTCTTCTTTGATCCAAACCTAATTATAGTAAGAAAATCCATCTAATAAATATTATAGTTTTGATCATACTATTGTCTATAATATTTACTCCATAGAAGGGATGGGGTAACTCTTTTAATGAGGCCTTGTTCAAGTCTCTGTAATCCAAACAAATCCTAATTTACCCATTTTTATTCCTAATAACTATCAAATTAGATACCCATGTGGAATGCTTGATAGAGAAAATCATTTTTGACACAATAAATTTTGTTAGATTTTGCTTCATTATAGGTTCAGTTTTTGGATTAGCTGATTGCTACTTATATCTAATTAGTTTTTGAATTTATAGATAGTTCAATGGTGTAATGAAATGTATTATTATTTCCTTTCATCTCTTCATAGTTCTAAGCCATGAATTTATCATACTTTTCACACATATGGACCAAAATATCAACTTAATTTTGGGTACAAACCTTTCCAACTTTAGCCTTTTTTGCTAGAAAAACTTCTAATTCAACATAATCTCCATTGTCTATGGTAAATTTCCTTTTGTTCACCTTTGCATCATCAAGGGTGAATAGGTATTCAAGCATGATTAATCCTTTTTGGAAATTTGTTGGATTTTAATTGAACGATTTAGTCCTCATACGCCTCTTCAAATTTAGGTTTCAATTGCTCAAAAAATTCTCTTGATTGTTGAATATACAACACAATCTGAGCATCACTCTCAAATTATTGACAATGGCCTATTATTTGGAATAGCAAGACATATTATGAGTTTGACATGATATTTATTCATGATAAGATTTATTTTTAAAAATGAACATGAGAAAGTGTTTAAAAAATTAACTTGTAAAAATTTGATATCTAATTGGATATTTCCAACCAAATATTCTCAATAAAAAAATTCACATGTAGATGAAAATTCAATAATATCCACATGAAGATAGATTTATTTGGATCTAAAATGAACAAACTAAGGGTCATCATTTCCAACCAAATATTGATCCAAGTATGTAGTAATCCAAAGACTTCACATCTACATGGCATTGTAAATATTATTAAAATATTAACATTGTGAATTTGGGAAGGGCATTTGCATATTTTCAAGCATAATATCTGCATACACTTGGCCCATATTTTCCCACAAAACAAATTCAGATCATAAATATCATAATTATGAAAATTTGACTAACAAATGGATATTTCCTAAAATAATGAAGAAAATCCCATGTGTTATCTCAACTACATACAAGATATTAAAAAAGAGAAAAGGCTTATCACTAATATGCCTCAATAAATATATGATATTAGCATAAATATAGGCTCATTGTCACTAAAAATCAAAAGGCATTATCAAAAATTTGTGAATGAAAAAAAGATCATATTGCAACCAAGACTAGAACTACAACTACTTGAGCACTTGAATTTTAAATTGAATCACAAAAAGGGAAGAACTAGAGCTATTAAGATTTCAAAATTTTGGGTAAGTGCCCTAAATTTTGCTTTTTAATTTCTCATTTTTCTATTATAAAGAGATTTAAAAAGAAAAACAATACAAAATTTGAAAATCTCTAGTTAAACTAAAGATGAAAAAAATACAATTTAACTACAAAATGCCATAAGAAAACTCAATGAAGGTAAAATATCACATAGAGTGTAAAATTTGACTGAAAACCTAGAATCCCACCCAAATTCACAGAAAACTCATTAGAATTTTGATACATAATAGGAAATCCCTAGTTTTTTGAATGTTTAAAAGGCCTTAACATCATCTAGATCCAAATTGAATTAGTTTCACCATTGATTGTAGGTGCCAGTTAAATCTTGTGTAAAATCCATGAAGCATGAATTCAAATGAGTACAACCATAATCTAAAATCACCACCATATAAGACAATATCATGGACATAGACCTAGGGCATATCATCTTAACAAAGTTTAACTAGAGAATGGTTAATGTTTATGCCACTGGTACGTCTCACAAGATATTCAAGAATGGATTGGACAAGGCAATTGCCTTTCCAACATCACTACAATTCCCAAAGTTTTTGATGGAATGTGTTGAACATTATGACCCAAATAAAAAAATGATTGTTAAAAGGGAAAATGGATCGTGCCTAACCTAATAGATAATTTCATTAAGAATGCATTTAACATCCCATTCTATAAAGAATTTGGGATGATCGACATGGAAAATTCCTACAAAATACATGAAGATGTAGAGGCATGTCACAAGAACATGAACTCAAGATGGATACAAATCCAAAGTTTGACATTGCTAAAATAAAAGACCCAGTAAAAGAATTATTTCCAATAGGAGATTGATTTTCACCTTATTGAGTAGAGTAATGGGACTACCAACAATAGCTACCTTCAAATCATGGATGTACATTTGCATCACCATAATCTTGAATGGTGATATCATGTTCCACTAATAAAAATTATAAGTGATAATCTGCATTCCCAACTTACTAATATTGGAACAAAAATAACCTTATACATGAACTCATACTTGGTATACTCACTAGAGAAAAAGTTTGCATTCCTAGGTTTGGAGAGAAAAGTTGTGATGAGCCTGAAATCAAGACAAGTTTTGGTATATGACCATTACTCACTTATGGAGTATAAATAGTGTATGGTTCATTATAGAAGGGTCGATGATGTATTTTCTATGTGGCTAGTGTGGTTTTAGAAGGAGATATATGGCAATGTGTCTATTAGAGGTTGCTAAATTTAAAATTAGCAACCATAGGAAATGGTTCATCTAGTTCCCAAAGTTTTCTTACATCAGGTTGGAGGGATTTACTGGTACACCCCACAAATTACCCAAGTATCCAACTGATAAGATCAATTTGATTGAATTAACTAGAAAACTAGTGTATATTCATGTTCATCTAGAGTCCAAACACAAAATTGAGGTGCAAACCCATTGTACTTGGAAACTATACATGTGTAGCTAGGCCCATTAGAGCTATAGTTATATAACCTATGTTTGTGTGAAGCTAGGACCATTTTTGATCATTTTGGTAGGATGGATAAGTGGGTGTCACCAAGTTTCAAAAACATCCCTCATTTGGAGTATTTTGGGGAAGATTGTACAAATGATAAAGAAGTCAAAAAATGGGGTTATTTCAAATTAAAAACTCAAATGAAGTTATTTAATATACATAGAGTTCCATATTAGGTTAAGGATGATGGAATTTTTCATCCATACAATATATGAGATGCAAAAGGCTCATGATGCACCAATTTTTGAGCCACGTCGGGCTAAACTTGAAGAATTGAATATCTAAGCCCTTACTATAAGCATGCTTGATAATAATGGCTATTGGCTAGACCAATGTATAAAATTGTTAATATTATAGGGAGTTACCCTAGCATATAATAAGGATTTGTATCAAAAGAGAAAAAGGGATAAAGAGGAGAAATATATTACAATTTAGAAGAGGAAGATTGTAGAAACATTCTCCATAGCCAAAGAAAGTTCATAGGTAATGGCCAAAGATATACCATAGACCCCAAAGGTAACTATTGTTGTTGTACCATAATCCTAAACTCCTCTAGTCCAAGCCATTCCAATTATAACAAAACTAGCAACTCCAATCCCCAAACTAGATTAACCAATTTTAGAAACTCTAGCATAGTCACCAATAAAGGAAGCATAATTTTTGTCTCTCCTCATTACCTAATACCATAAAAATAGCACAACAGTGGGAAGAAAGGGAAGAGGTTCAAGGAGATGTGACAATAAAAGTGTATATCATTGATTTAGAAGAGGAATCTCCTCCTAAAGAACCTCAGTTGGAAGGAAAAGATACTAACATCTCATTCCAAGCAATGATGGAAGAGAATACTAACAAAATTGACTCTATTTTTTCCACTTCACCTATTTTTGAGGAATAAAATAAAGAAGAGGATCTGATTGAAGAGATACAAACAAACATGGAAAGTAAATATGTTGGTGAGACTAAGGAAGTCCAATTCAATAAAGGTGTAGATGATTCAACTACCCAATAACCACTTCAATTTGATATGACTCACCAAGAAGCAACATAGGAAATTCCTCAAGAGTTATCTATTAAACCCCAACCCAAGAAGTTGATACAATAAAAGATAATAAACCTAGTCCAAGGGAAAGGTAGAAGGAAATAGAGCATCAAGCTCAAGGAGAAGGCTACTAGATGACCACTACACCTACCTAGCTTGAAGTGGAGATACAAAGAAAATAATCTCAAGTGAGTGTAGTTCTTTTGGAAAGTTTCTTGACCAAGTTAACACTCCCAAACCTAAGAGAAAATCCAAGATGATATCCCCAATTACAAGAGATGGAGTTGGATCTAGAATTTTATAGATTGCCACAACCATTATAGATAAAAACCATGAAGATATGAATTTAGCTCTATTATCAAGTGTCCCTGATAAATCTATGACAAGATAATGGAGAGGAGAGCTTAGAAATCCAATCTATAATTAATTTTGCAAGCAATTAAACAAAAATATAAGTAGGATTATCTAACTTCAAGAGGAAGTCTACCTTGTGCACGCTCCTTTTTTCAAATTTATGATATTCTATAGCTTGATGAATCATACTAGAGGGGTCCCCATTAGGGCTCCCCCACCTATGAAATTTTCTCCTTCTCAGAATGGTGCACCTTCACCTTCTGGGGGAACTAAAAGTACACCTAGTGCTTCACATGTTCCTTCACTTGGGGGTTTGAACGAGGCCATTTCTTCTCTTGGAGGTAAGGACATTTTGTTAATGGGTGAAAACTCTGCTTCTTATGTGGAAAAGCTCATTGGAGGGAAGGCTTCGACAAAGGCGCCTCAGGAATCGTTGTATTCTTTATGTACTATTGTGGGGATGAAGTGGACATCCCAAATGTAATCTTGAATGATGCTTTGGAGGGCCTAAAGTTGTCCTTGGTTGGAAAGTTCTTTGCTGGCCGTCCTAATATTGACTAGGTACACAAGTGGGCCACTGACACTTGGAATCTCAAGGGAAGTGTTTCTATACATGCTATGCCTAAAGGTCTTTTTTTGTTTACCTTTGTTATCCCTGAGGATATGATAAAGGTTCTCACAAGTGACCCGTGTAATTTTGATAGAAGTTTTAAGAATATTTCGTCCTTGTGTAAGTGGAAACCAACATTTGATGCCTCTACTGACTTGGGGAAAGTCACCCCTACCTAGGTCAGGCTCCTTGGTTTTCCGCTGGAATTTTGGCACCAAAATGTCTTTAAGGGGATTGTTGATTCTTTTGGAACCTTGGTATAGTGGATAAAGTAACCCTTATTAAGTATCGATTGGTTATGCTAGAATGTGTGTGAATGTTGTTGTCAACACAATTCTACCCACCTCTGTGACCTTAAAATAAAAAATTGGAAGATGGGTTCAACCGTTGGAGTATGAAAAAGCTATGGTATTTTTCCAAGGATGTAAGAAGTTTGGGCATCTACAGGATGTTTGCAACAAAGTCCCTCTGGAACCTAAGAAGCCTCAAATTGGAACCCAATAGAGTTATCCTTTGAAAAATGTGGTTCCTATGAACTTGATAAAGGAGCCTGATACCCCAACTCCTAATAAGGCGTTGATGTTTTCAAACAAGGCAAGGACACCTCTTCAAAAGGTGCAAGATGTGGAAGGTCTAACCTTGATTGAGGGTGTTTCAAAGGAAAATGTAGTTGGGACCTTTTCTAAAGGGGATGTTGATGGGATCACCTCCCCACCTTCCTTGGAAAAATATCTTGAACCACATAATGGTAAGGTGGATAGCATGGAAAAATTATCTCAAGATTTGGAGGGAAGTAAAAAGCATTGTGAGCTCCCTAAGGAGGGTGAGATTGTTAGCCAAATGGAATTTTTTTTGAATCCCTCTCCTAAGCTCCCTACAACATACCTAAATTTGGGGGAGGATCACACGCCAGAAGATAAAAATGAGAAGGAAGGTAAAGATGGAACCAATAAAAGCTAGATAAACTCTTGTTCTCCCCTAAAAGAGGGTTTGGTAGATGAGGAGTGGAAAAACACAAAATCAAGGAAAAAGAAGAAACTAAATGTTGGAGGAAATAAAAAATTGGGTAGGCCTCAATTAAAAGAGTCAAGGATCAAAGAAACAACAAGAGATGTGACTGTGGGTAAGTAGAGAACTCTTGACTCCTTGGTAGGGAGCAAATCTAGAAAGAAGGGGATTTCTTCTCCCACCTTGAGTAGTATCAAGTGATACTGCTTTTCCTATTTTGTTCTAATGCATATGTTGTCTTGGAATGTTAGGGGGCTTAATGGCCCCTATAAACAAAATTTGTTAAAATCTTGTTTGGCTGATGTGAAACAAAATGTTTTACTGATTCAAGAAACTAAAATGAAAAAAAAGCTTTGAGAAAGTGCTAAAATGGCTTTGGCCCGATGCTGGTTTTGAAGTCAGTGATGCTGAGGGAGCTTGGGGAGGGATTGCAACTTGCTAGAACCCTTCTAGGCTTGTTGGAAGATTGAATTTAAGTAATAAAAAATAGTCTCTTAGTTAGTATGGAAGATAATATTACCTCCTTCAAATGGAATATGGTCAATATTTATGGCCCAAAATCAAGATTGGAAAGACTTGACTTATGGAACATGCTGGAAGGAATCATTTCCAATAGAAGAGATGAGTTCTGGATGCTTGGGGGGGACTTTAACTCCTTGTTACACCCCTCAAAAAAAGTGGAGGTCTTACTGATTTTTCTGATAGTATGATGGACCTATCAGGTTTCCCTAACTCAGTGGGGTTAATGGAATTTCCTCTGAATGGATCTCTCTTTACTTGGTCCAATAGGAGATAGGGAAATCATCTTATCTAGGTTAAATTGGACAGATTTCTTGTTTCCTCTAATTGGAAAATATTGTAGAATCTCTCTCTTACCGCTTTCCCAAGAATAGGTTCAAACCATAGTGCCCTCCTCCTGGAATGGGATGATAAAATGACTAAAAGGCCTTTCCATTTTAGATATGAAATAATGTGGTCGCTTCATCCAGACTTCAAATATTTGGTTGAGTGGTGGAATTTACCTTGTGATGATACTCCCATGTATAGATTAGCTCAGAAGTTGAAAAGAGTCAAAGAAAAGGTCAAGGGGTGGAACAAGTATTTGTTTGGAAAAAAATTTCCACTAAGAAAGATTTAAACTTGAAAATTAAGGAGATTCAAGATCTAATGGAGTTGGGAATTATGGACGATGAGACCTGTAACAAAGAAAGGGAGCTGAGATCTCAGTGGTATAAAATAAATAGAAAGGAAGAAATTTTCTGGAAACAGAAATCAAGAATCCAATGGTTAAGGGAAGGAGATAGAAATGCAAAGTTTTTCCACCAATCCACCTTAAAACACACAGGAAGAAACATGATCATATTTTTAATTACTTCTAATGGGACAAGAATTGATAGTGAAGAGGACACTGCTAGGGAGGTTGTCTCCTTTTTTTCAAACTTTCTTGATCTTCCAAAGGTTGATAATTCTGAATTGGATTATTTCCTACAAGTCATTCCCCATGTTATCATGGAGCAGGATTTTAAAGAATTGTCTAAAGCTATTTCTATGAATGAGGTGAAGGAGGTTGTTTTCTCCTTTGGTGAAAAAGTGCCAGGACTGGATGGATTTCCCCCAAGCTTTTTCCAAGTCTATTGGGACATAGTCTCTCTTGACTTGTTCAATACACTCAGGGATTTCTTCAGATCAAGAAGGCTTTTAAATTAGATGAATACCACTTTTATAGCTCTAATACCCAAGAATAATTATGTTGTTTCTATGAATGACTATAGACCTATTAGTTTGTGCAACACCACCTATAATATTTTTTCTAAAATTATGGTTAATAGGTTGAAATTAGTCTTGAATAAAATGATTGCTATCAATCAAAAGGGAATTTTCCAAGGAAGACAAATATTGGATGTTGCTATTTATACCCTGTTGGAAACACAAGGGAAGACAACTGAGAGGGGGGGGTGAATCAGTTGTCCATAACTTCAAAAATTATTCAACTTATTAACCTTATTCTCAGATCTAATAATTAACCATGAAAGCATAAATCATCAATACATTAGAAACACACATAACACCAATATTTTTTACGTGGAAACCCTATTAGGGAAAAACCATGGTGGAGGTTAGTCCACAAGATTATACCCTGTTAAAAGTATAATGAAAATGAAATATGGGGAATGCACATGCATTCAGGAACACTGCCTATAGCTCATTGCTCAATTATAACAAGGCTAACCACCCAAAGGAAGACACACT
>VDFB02374332.1:0-45278 GCA_007258455.2 Sequoia sempervirens
AATAGATCTAATGAATCCTGCATCTAACAACTTTTTCAACTCAGCCTTTACCAACAAGGTGATATGCAGATGCATTTCCCTTAGTTTTTGTTTCATAGGTTTTATTCTAGATGGTAGCGATAAATGATGCATTAGAAGATTTGGGTCTAAACCTAGCATATCAGAGCAAAACCAAGCAAATTTAATTTGTCTTTCTTCAAAGAACTTGTTGAATTCAAGCTTTTCTTGTTCAGTCATAGATGTTGCCAGATGTAGAGTCTTTTCTTTTTCTATTGTGCCAATATTGATAGACTATGTAGGCTCCACCAATACTGATGATCTTTCATGATAGTGTTCTGGAAGGGTGTCAAATCTCCCATCTTTTGGTGCCTCAGAGAGGTTTTCACCATCAAATGCATTCTTTATTTTTATTTTTTCAAGATCTAATGTTGCCATTAAATGGTTTTCACCATTAGATCCATTATTCTTGTTTTCAGTTTTACAACTGAAGGATTTGACACCCTCTTGACCCAAAGAATCATTATAAGAATTATGATTAGAACTTGTGTCAAGTTCATCACAATAAATGAAATTTATGATAGCATCATCATTCGCAGAGATAGGAATATTGATAGGTTCAGTTGGTTCCCAGTCGATAAGTTTAGGATGCATTAAGGGTAAAAGGTCATTAGATTAGGTAAGGTCAATAACAGTAAGGATTCAGATAGCAATGTTTTCAAAGTTGTCAGTGGTGATGTTAAGGTCTATGATATTACTCTCCTCTAAGTCATCTATCTCACTCGATATATGTCCATCATCACTTGAGTCATCGATATTTTGTGATCCTAATACAAGGGGTCTAGCCCCTGAGCTTTGTCCCTTCTCGCGTGTGGGTCCATACTCTTTTATGACATCAATTGGTATGTCCTTGTATGATGCTTCAAATTAAGAATCCCACTCATACTCATTAGAATCTATCTCAAAACTATCCCATATTTGAAGGATTCTTTCAACAACTCTATGAGAGTTTTCTTCTTTTGTTTCCCTTGTATAACCTAATCTTGTTTTATCTTTTGACTGAAGTGTGAGAGGTTGAATGGGTTCTACAATGCCCTATTTTCTTTTGCTAATAGGTCCTTTTCCTTCATCCCCCATTTTCTCTAATATTGTTTTTCCCTTTCCGTATTGATCTATCTTTATGCTAATAGTTGTTGATGTAGATGATTCCTCATCTTTGTAGAGCCAATTGAGGATGGCCTTATCTTCAGATTCATCCTCTAAGTACTTGAATTTACAAATCTATCATTTAAAACTATGGTAGGTTGTGATGATGGTTGTGTTGATGTTGATGGCTTCCCATATGATTTCAGAGATGACAACAACTGTGAAAAACACAAAGATTGTTCAATGGGATACTCTCCCATGCCTTTGTCTTTTAACTAGATCTTTTCTTTGAATTGTTGTGATAGAGAATCTAGTTGAGCTTCATTGTTTGATGGAGTGGAGTCAGTAACACTTGTCTCTTTTGACTAGTCCTTTTCCTCAACCCATTTAGATACAACGTTTAGTTTCCTTTCACCGGTGGATGAACTAGAAGTGTTTACTTCCCTATTATGGGTCACAAAAGTGTCTTGAGCTGTTTTAAGCATGCTACAATATTGGGGATCATTGTAGTTAACTGAAATAGTGATTTCTTTTCCATTGATAGGAAACTTTAAGCATTGATGATGATTTGAAGGTATTGCTTGCATTTCATGAATCTAGGGATGTCCCAAGAGTATATTATAAGCCATCTCTTTATCTAATACTTGGAAAACAATATTCTTCACAATTGGTCCTACGAATAGGCAACACAATCAATCCCTTGGAGGATCTCTCTTCTTTGTCATAGGATTTTATTGTGATTTTCCTTCTGGTATCAATAGCATTATTAGAATATCCTAGTGAATAGATCAATTTTAAAGTGCAAATGTTTAAATGAGCTCCACCATCTATTAAGACATGTTTTACTTAGTGTTTATGGATTAAGACTTCGTTGTGAAGTGTGACATTGTGTATATGAGTATGTGTTACATCATCCTATTCAAAAAATGATAGGTAGTGAGGCGTGGTTAAGTGTCCCACCATAGCTTGGAATTGGAAAACATCTAGATTATTGGGTACTGTTGTGGCCACAAGAGCTTGTTCCAAATCCTCATGTGATGGTGAGATTTTAAGGAGTTCTAAAATTGATATTTTTGCTGGTATTTTTTGTAGTTGGTCAACTATGTTATAATGATTTGAAGGGGTCGTAGTGGTTTTAGATGAAACTCCTTTCAATATTACTTTGCATTGCCCCCTTGTCACGTTGACTAGTTGGTAATCTTGGATTTCCCTAATTTTTATGACATTAATCTGATTGTTTGATGGGACCATGTTTGGGATCAGATTTAATGGTATGATGTCATTGATTCCAATGTTATCAGTTTGATTATCAACAGTATCATTCTTCTCAACCATAGAGATACAATGAATAGTGTTGTCATAAATATAGTTTATAGTTTTACCTTTATTGTTTGCAGAGGAAGATTCTCCCTTTTCATAATTTGGTAAAGGATTTTTAAATGCACTATGATCATTGTTCATTTGATGTCCTTCTATGAATACTTTCATGTTGTCAATCAAATCTTGGACTAAATGTTTCAACTAGATAAAATCATTAGTTTTATATCCTTTTTTTTTATGAAAGTCACAAAAATCTGCATCATTCCACCAAGATGTCTTGACTCTTGGTTCCCAATTTCTTGCTTCAGGTAATGTGATAAGTCCATGTGTAAGAAGTTCTCTCATTTTTTATTCTAGTGTTTGTCCCAATGGTGTGAATCTTCTTCGATTTGATAGTTTTTGATATGATTGTGGTTTAGTTTCTCCATTGTTCAGATTGTTGTTTTGATTGACATTTTGATTGATGTTTTAGTCATTGTTTTGATTAGTCTTCGTAGTTGTTTCCATCAAGCTAAATATCGATTTCACATCTTTTGTTTCATTTGCAACATCATTGTTACCAGTATTTCTATTATTTTTCCAGAATTTGGGTTTAACATTGTTGTTGTAGTGATTCAAGGTTTTTGTATTGTTTGATCCTTCATTGTAATGTTTTATTGCCCCCCTTTTGACCAAGGCTTCTATGATCTTGAGCCCATTTTCAATCACTTTCTGAAATGTAGGTGGACATTGTAGTTCAAGCCTGTAGCTCATTTCACTAGTTAGATTGTCAATGAATAGTTCCATCTTTTCCTCTTCAAGTATGGAACAAGGATACCTAGCAAACAAACTTCGCCATCATTGTAGAAATGAGAGGAATGTTTCACCTTTCTTTTGTTTGGTATTGTAAAGGTCCTTTATTGTTATCTCATGTTGAATATTATAGGAGAATTGTGAGATAAACCTATTGACTAGTTCTTCAAAAGATTGAATTCTTGGTTGTAGTTTAGAGAACCATTCTATACATTGACCTCCTAGGCTTCTTGGAAACAACCTTATTAGATAAGTTTCCTTTGTGAAAATTATAAACTCATGGTTCTAAATTCCCTCACATGATCAATTGGATCAATTTTACCATTGTACTTGTCATATTTTGAGAATTCACAATGTCTAGGAAATGGTATCATGTCTACAGTTGGATCAAAAGGATAGGGAGAAATGTCCTATAATGAGTACCTTTTCATGGTCCCTTTTTGCATATCTTGAAGTTGTTGTTGCAAGTTTTTCATTTGATGTGTTAAGACAATTACTTGATCTATGTGTTATGTGTTTTGTGGTTCTGTTTTAGCTGCTATAGGTGCTTCTTTTAGTCGATTAACATCAAAGTCCTTTGGAAGTTTTGCACCTACTTATGCTAGCATCAAAAGGTATTTTTCCATATCTTGTTCTAAAAACTTTTCCATGAATTGGTGAAAGTTAGGATCTTGTTGTGTAGTTTGAATGTCCTCTTGGGTTATTTCATTACCATCCTTTTGGTGGAATCTATCAAATGGATTTTCTTCAGCCATTGTATTTAGTGTTTCAATTTCTTTTTCTCTAAGTTTCTATCTTTGTAACCTTTTCAAAATTGGGAGACAAGTGTTTTTATCTTCACTAAACTTTGATCCTTTTTTTTGGATGAGTGCCAATGGATATTAACAAAGTCAAATAGAATGAAAAATTCTATTGATGAGACAAAGTTAAAATATTATTATCTTGCTTCATTTCGTGATTGTAGGATGACTGGTCCTGATAATGAAACTTAACATAATAATCAAGAGTTGTGTTTGATGATAAGGCACTTTAAAATTGTAAGATCTTGGTTTAATTTAGGATTGTTTCACTTGAAAACTTTAGTTTTTGACAAATTTGAGACACTTGTTGACTGATAAAATGTTTATGTTCTGATAAAAATCTAGATTTTGAGGTTAACTGTCTAACTGATGGGAAAAATAACTCTCTAGTTTTTTCATTTACTAGATGTGCTATAACAGACCTTAGATGTGGTAAAATAGAATGTGAATGCACTGAAAGACTGGGTGTATGTGCTATAAGATATTATAGATGCACTGTAAAATAGGGTGTATGCACTGATAGATTGGGTCCATGTGCTGACAAACTAGGTAAATGCATTGACAAACTGGGTAGATGCACTGAAAGACTGGGTAGATGCGTTGAAATAGAGTTTAAATGCATTGATATTCTAGATAAATGTGTTGATAGACTAGGTGTAGATGCGTTGAAAAAAAGTTTTGATGCACCATTTAAACTAGGAATATGTACTAAAAGACTAGGTATATGTGCTAAAACAAAGTGTAAATGCACTGGTCTAGGAGTTGTCAGTATTTTCACAATTCTATCCGATTGTTCTACTTTTTCTCAGTAAAAGGATTAATTCCAAGTTGTAATTTTTTGACCAAATGAATATTTTGGAGGGGTGTTTTTCTTGTAAATATTTGGAGTTTGATGATCTAATTGGATGATACCATTGAAAATAACTTCACACACTAAAGCTAGATTGTAAAGAGTTGTTTCAAATTCTATGTATTAAACATGTAGTGAGTGTTCTAGAATTAGGTTTGATTCTTTCAATTTCCACAGGTTTGACACAAATAAAGATAGTTCAAGCACTTTTCTAATTGTCAAGTAGGTCACTTAGAATATCACAACCCACAACTTGCAACTATGTCAGCTCACATAGCCCTGTCGCCCCCTAGGGGTGCCCATGGTATTTCCTTTCTCGAGTCTTAACCAAAGTTGAATCATCCACTTTTGGCCAGGGTCTCTAATAGTTATATGGTTAGTGTCTTGGGGGAAGATTCTTCCCTCCCCTTGCACCATGATATAAAAAATGTTCAAAAACTAACATAGTTGGATTCTACACTAAAGTTCTTAGAAAGGGTATCCTTTTAGAGTGGAAAATGATAAACTCCCTCAGGAGACCTCCCAATGTTTAGAACAAAATTTTTGTGGATGGTTATCTTGCACACTTCCATTGAATTGTGGGTTTTCCCAAATTCATTTTTGATTAGAGTGGGTTGGAAAACCTGGCTTTGGTTGTTCCCACTTAGGTCGTTCCCATAGGGTGAGTATTTTTTTCCACTACGACAGGCCTTCTAAAGGATTTACTAAAGTAGGATAGCAAGTCTAGCATTCTAATCATGTAGTTAAGGGGAGAGCATAAGTCTATATCTTTTGAAACACAGTATACATGGGGTTCAAACTATTTCTTTAATTAGCCTAGATGCACTATCTTAACCAAAGAAAAAGAAATAATAAACCAAATCCCTACAAACAACATTAGTAATTTATGAATATTTGTCTTTGACCGGTGTAAATGTTTCCAATAATTGTCTTTGACAAGCGTAATTTGCAATTGGAACACATAAAACAATGATTAGTTCTCATATTTTTAAAATTCTATAGAAATACTCAGATGCATGACAACAGTTATCAAATGCTAAAAAAAATGTAAATGTGATATAATAAAATTTTGCTGTGCTATAGAAATTGATCAATGCACTAAAATAAAAGGTTAATGCACCAAAAGAAAACCCCCTGACTGGTGAAATAGAAACTCAGATGCACTGGAATAGGGCTCATATGCACTAGAATATTCTATGGATGTGTTGGAATAGTGCTCAAATGTACTAAAATATTTGTTGTATGCACCATAAAAACTCTTGATCGCACTAAAACAAAACACGTTAGAAGCCTGCAAGCATACTTTTCAAAAAAAGATGTTAAAATGGGGTTTTCTAGCCCCACAGTGGATGCCAATTTATGCGTGTGTAAAATATGTGTATATGAATGACAAACATAATCAATAAGACATTATATCAATAGATTTAGACAAATGATTAATCTAAATAGAAGCAAGAAATCTATTGAAAGCATCACATTGCTCTCTATCTCCAAAGATTTATTAAATCACGGGGCTCTTAGATTTTGTAAGCACTATGGCTGTTAAAATGCCAATCTAGAGAATGAGAATGATAAGCTATATGATTTCTAAATAATATGCAAGCTATATGATGTAAAAAGCTATGATCTTGATTGTTGATAATGAAGCTATATGTTGTGATATGATAATATAAGCTATATTAAGATGAAATATATAATGAAAGACATGATTATAAAATAAATAATATGTTATTTTCTATTTCTATTTGCTAAAATTCTTGATTACTCAATTGATATTTCTATAGAGTATGTTTGCACAAAGTTGGGATCCTTTTCTTGTAGACAAAGGTTGTATTTATAAATTCCTGGCAGCACATTTGTGAAGGGGTAGCAAAGCAAAGATCTGGTTTTGATTTGAAGGATTCAATGGTGAAAGATAAAGAAGCCTAAGATGATTATGGAGATTGTTCCTCCTCACAAAAACATTCAGCCAGAGGATAGGAGGAATTAATGGAAGAAGATGAAGAGGTTTTCTTGCAAATTTGTCTCCAATTTGTCTCCAAATTTACTTGTGAAGGTTGTGTTGAATTTAATTAGATATCAAATATCTAATTTGGTAGGTGCATATGATGAGTGAAAAGAGCAATTAGCTGTAGATAATTACCTTAATTGAATATTTGGATTTATTCAATTTAGTAAAAGAAGATATTTAATTTAATAAAACAAAGTATTAAATTTTTTTATTTAATTTAGATGAAACTATATGATAAAGATAGAAGAATTAAATGTGAACTATATAAATCAATATTTCTATTAATTTATAAGTAGATAAAAATAGAAGGGTTAATTAATCAAATAAATCATATTTAATTAATTAGATTATCCAAACCATTTTTAGGTGTATACAGATTGTAAAATTATGCCCCCCTTTAAATACTCCATTGTGATATGCCAAACAATTAAAACCACCATAAATTAATTATTAGCCATCAACATCACCTCAAATTTTCCCTCGAGATTCACATACACCTAGCCTAGGGTTCCAAGGATGGAAGAGGGACTCGAATCCCCATGGATTTATAGATTAATGCATGATTCATCAAATACTCAATGTCTTCAACTATTGAATCAGGTTGAATTACAAGGATTGGTCTATCCCAACTCCTCTCAAAGCATCCATTTAATTTTTAAATACAAGGCCCCTCATTTGTGGGAATCCCTTTCACCTCCAAAGCATTATTCAATAGATCACCAACCTTTGTATGTATTAATGACAAAATTTCATTCACATGAAATGACAGCTTATAGTCCATTTTATGGTTTAAACCAAGGCCTTCACCTAAAGCCATAATCAACAAGAGTAATTTAAAGAGGATCCCCTCCTTAGAACACCCCTAAACCCAAACACCACACTCAACCAGTAATCTGTAGAAAACCATCCAAAAGAAGGAATACAATACCATTCCAAACACCTCTTTGTACCCCAGCACAAAAAAAATGTCACACACAACCCAAGCAACCCACACCACCCATCCTACACACTAAAGAAGGAAAAACGTATAGCTTGGGCCTAAGCCCTAGCCCATGTAGCAAAAAATAGTCATGCTGAGCTCCTTTCCATTGTGCAACCATCACCCCCTAACACTTATTTAATGATCCATTTAACATCATGAGCTACACCTTGTTTTTTAAAATATTTTAAACCCAACACACCATTTTCATCGCTTGCACAATAGTAGTCCTAGTAGACAACATGCTTTTTTTGTTTCCCCATTGTCAAACCATTAAATTGCCTCTTTTTGGAATTTTTTCAATTTGATAGCTAGAAAAGAGAAAAGCTGAGGAATAATATACAATATAATGTGACAATTTTTTTTGATAGACCTAAATCCTCCCTTCTAGAGAGATCATTTATTCTAGTTACTAAGTTTCTTTTCTACTTTAGATTTAACCCAATTCCACACTTCCGTTAGGTTTGGGTTAATCACAAAAGGGTTTCCCAAATATCTGACTTTCTTAGCCACCCCCCAACTAGATGCCATATTTTTTTGAACCAAATAGGAGAGTTGTGGTTCCAAGAAAAAATTATAGATTTTTCTTTAGATATCTTTTTCCCTAAGGCATCAAGAAATAAGTTTAATTTTTCCATTAATAACCTAAGGTTATCTTCATCTAGATTAATGAAGAGAGTTGTATCATCAACAAAAGTGGATGTTCAACAATTCACTGCCATTGTTTAGGCCTAACCCTTTTATTTTGGGGCTACCAATTTTATCCCTTAATAGCTAATAAATAGCTTCAAAAGAAAACAAAAATAGTGTAAAGGTAAACCTTGTCATATTGATCTGTAAAGAGATTGCATTTTTTAGACTACCATTTATTTCTAATTGGTTATTTGCATCTTGAAGGAGCACTTTAACCATATTGCAAAAATCTTTGGGGGAGCCAAAGGCTTCAAGTTCCATTAATATGAAAGTTCATTCTACTCTATCATAAGCTTTTTCAAAGTCTAGAAGAAGTATTCCAATATTTTGGTTGGAGATTTTTCACCTTGATCCATCACTTCCTTTGATAAAACCATTCTAGACCATGTTATTAATTAAATAAAGGAGAATTTATCTCAATCTCATGGCCAAGAGCTTTACAATAATTTTACAAGATACATTTAAATAAGTAATTGTTTATTAGCATCAATTCTCAATAGTCCATGATAATTAAGTGTCAATTTTTGGATTGAAACCATTTCAAAATTTTACATCAACATTTTGAATCATACTCCACAATCCATTATCAGGATGATATGCAAGGAATAAAGAGGGATAGAGTGAAAGAATAGGTAGCAAACTTGGAAGTATAAAAAGGTTGGGAATGGAGAGATCAAGAGGTCAAGGTGTCAAATTAGGCCAATAAAAAATTATAAAAAATAAGATTAAAAGGTAAATATGAGAATAAAAATAAGATTCATATCTCCTTATAGTAGGGAGATTAAACAATGATAAAAAGACCAATAAAAATAAAGAGAAAAATGAAAACCAGTTAAAATGCTAATCTAACTAACAAAGAGATAAAAATAATCAATAAAATCTCAATCTAACTAATTGTTTATCATAATATTTAAATATAACGAATACTTTACAAATAAAATAAAACTAATTGAAATTATCTTATATCATTATAAAAATAACTAACTACCTTATTAATATTAATTATTTAGTTTTATGATGATATGACAATTTAATTAGTTTGATTTTTTTTGTAAAGTATTTTGTTATATTTAAATATAATGATAACTAATTAGTTAGATTTATAATGTTATAAGGTATTGTAACTTGCTAGTTTCTTATTTAATTAGTTAGATTTATATTGTATTGGTTATTTTTATCTCTTGGTTAGTTTTTTATTAAGGGTAAAATAGGTTTTGATGGGGCCCTAAAGCCTAGTACATACAGTTTTGAAGGGATCTAAAACCTTGTCGAAAGAAACAAAGTTGCTAACAAAAAACAATTAACAAATCATTGACAACCAAATAGTAGCATTCATAAAAGATCAAAAAGACAACACAAGTTACAAACAACTAACAAGAAAGGAAGGGACCTTAAACCCTAACAACCAAGTTTTGACAATAGTAACCACCTGAAACGGTCAAGAAATAATGTAGTAGAGGTGCAACAAACCATGAGAATAAGCTTCATAAGGCTTAACATGTTGTGTTATACTGAACACTTATGAAAAAATAAGGCTTCATTGGAAAGCAAGGTGCTTTCTGTGGTTGAGTGTAGGATCAAGGGGGTCCAAAAAGTGGTGATATGAAAAAAAAAGTGGCTAATAACTTTTTAAATCCAAATTTGATGAAATGAAAAGGGTTTATTGAGAAAATTGTCATCTTTCCAAAAATATAAGATATGCCTTATTTGGAATTAAATAGATAATTATTATTGATTCTATACATACATTCTAACTAAAGTCCTGATTGATAGGTTGATTGAAAAACATCTATAATTCTTAAATGATTTCACACTTTTTTAATCTAAAAGATGCAACACATTTTATGCTTCGCATAATATAGTATAAAAAGAGAAAAAATGAATAATTTCATAAATTTATGATCAAGTTATGGTGGTCAGACAAATAATTTTAAATATTTTTTAAACGTTTAAATAAAAAATCATAACTACTTATTTACTTGCAAAAAAATTACAAAAAAAGTTCAGCACATCCAAGCATGTGTCCTCTACTTTGCTGAAAGTTTCAAAGAATTTCTTTTTCTTTTTCTTGTACTTAGGTTGGCCAAACATACACCTACTTTTTATTTTTTCGTAAAAATTTAGTACTACTGCATTGAAATTTCAAATTTTCACCAAATAGATTTATTTAAAAAAAAAAGGAATAGCATCTTAGAAACTACATTCAATTTGCTACAAATTTTGTTTTCACATATTTTTCAAATTATGTTTTAATAACTTATTCAAATTTTTTTTTTTTTTTTTAGGCTTGAGGAATCGGTGCACGACCCTATATTTGCGGTCTTTGATAAACTTTAGCATTGACCAACCCTCTACCCCTTTTTTCGTGACCAATTTTCTTGTAGCAGAGCTAGGGCCCGCCCTAACTTATTCAAATTTTTATGTCAAGTTGCCTAACTCTATTTTTCTAAATTTTCATTGTCACTTAAGGGCCTAGTTTGGACCCCCATAATCCTACACTAACCCATGCTTGGTGGCCATGAAAAAAGGTTGTAACTTCAAGATTAACAAGACTAGCAAGCTATGTTATGCTAAACAATTATGAACAAAATTCCAATAGGATAAGACATGCTCAAAGGGGTTTTTCTTAGTTCATGTAAGGTCTCCTCTTAGGGAACATCATGCCTAATATCTCCAAGAGAGGACAAGTCTATGATAAAGATTCACAACTTAGGGAATGCAATGCATAGCATCACAACTAAGAGGAATGGCATATGCCAAGAAAGGTTAGACTCTTGGATGAAATCAAACCCAATGAAACCACCAAGAAAAAGACACATCCCATGAAGTAAGAAGACCACACTATGAAGTATAAGATATAGTCAAAATTTTCAAAATGATAATATCAATGTATGACCACACTTTAAAAAAATTGATAACACCATGTTGTGAGAAATTTCTTTAAAGTAGAAAATGATAAATGGTAAGAATGTAAATGAGAGATTATTTGGAAATCCCTATGTCAAGCATATCTTTCCAAATGAAGATATATCATGAAAATGGGGCTTCCCCAGAACAAAATCCCAAATACATATGGGATCCACATATTTAGGGTCAATGTATGTCTTTGCTACAATGATATTATAGATCTTAAAAACATCATCATTCCCAAAATACTCATAGAACTGGAAGAATGTCATGTAGAGAGCAAAAAAAATGAAAATATTTTGGGTCAACATGGAAGAGACCTAAATGTATCTATGCCTTGTTTCATCCATAAAAGGAAAACATAATTCAAAAGAAAAGATAAAAGTCTTACAACATATAGAGGAATGTAGATACAAATAGAGGAATGAACATAAAGACACATCAAATAGAATGATATAGGAGATCACATTACGCACATGAAATCACACAAAAAGAAAATGAAAAGAAGACAAAGACAACTAGTAAGGTACATGCTATTCAACCTATAGTAGGTTGTCCACATACCAATCTTGTTCATCGTATGCGGAAGGTGGGAAGCTAGCCAAAGGGACAATGTCAAGTGCCAAACTAGTACAATCACAAATTTCAACACATGGTGAGTCACTCTTTATAGGAGGATCATTATGGTTGTTATTATTTAGGCTCATGGAAGAGGAAAATAATAAATTTAACTCTTTTTGAACATCCTCATCATTGTTTTCAATTTCATTATCATCCAAGTTTATCATAATAGAATGTCTAATGATAATATCCATGGAAGAAGCTTGTTCTTATTGTGGTCGAGGTTTACGATTTTCTTGTTTCGATGAAGGTGGAGAATCATCATGCATTGATTGAGGTAATTTTGGATTTTTATTTTCTATGTTGTTATTTTCTTCTTTTTCTTGCAACAAATGTTTACGATTTAACTTGTTTCGATGAAGGTGGAGAATCATCATGCATTGATTGAGGTAATTTTGGATTTTTATTTTCTATGTTGTTATTTTCTTCTTTTTCTTGCAACAAATGAGCAATAACACAACATCTATGCCTACGCTCTCTAGCATTTTGGTTTATTTTCGTTAATTTTTCAAGTTGTGATTGTGTATAAGTGGGTTTATCAACCATAGGTTTCTTTACTTCCCTTAAGGGAGGAATGAAAGGAACCATGGGAGGTTGCTAAACCACTTTATCTTTATATATATAGACTTTTCTGATTTTAGGAGGCACAACAGGACTTATTTGGTTATCTTGTGGTCTCTTATATGAAATAGGAGGATTTGTTATGGTTTAGTCTTGGTTACATGGAAGGGATTTTTGGTTCAATCATGGTTTCATCAAGAATAAGGAGGCTCAATAATTGGTTGAGGCATATTACTAAGGTATAGTTCTGTAATGTAGTTTGCTTAAACATTTGATAGGATTTAAAAAATAAGTCCTCATGAGACCTAATAGGTTCCATAGGTTCAAGACAAAAGAAATCCAATGAGAAATTACCATGAGAAGACATAGGATCAAAGCCACTATTGTGTAAAATAAAGGTATCATTTCCAAATAGAAACTTTAAGAATTTATGCACAATCAGTGAGACAACTTTCATGTAGTGAAGCCATGGGTAGACTAACTGTAGTGTAAAAAAATGTCATCGTTTACATTTTCACACCTAATTTGGGAATAATTAATGTTAAAATAAACCTAATGTCACCTTGATCTAGTATTGTAATGTGTTTTATGCATTCACATTGGGATTAAGGTCCCTTTAAGCTAAATGAACCTAACTTTGCCTTAGTTTAGTGTTGTAATATTCATTTACACCTTCACATTAAATTTAGGGCCCTTGTAAACTAAATGGACCTAATGGTACCTTTTTTAGGGTGTTGTAAATTACATCCTAACACTTTCAAACTAATCTAGTGTTTCATTAATAAATTGGGATTCTTTATGCCTTATTTGGCCTTATTTCGCATCCACAAGCCTTAATTAATGCATCTTTCCAAGGATAATCTCAAAATTTACTAACATCCAATCATAATTCATGTGTTTTTGGATTGTATGGCGTATATTTTGTGATCTGGGACTCATATTCCACCTTGGGCGTGTGATTCCCATGTAAGTTTTAGGGCTTCAATCTTGATTTCACATCAATATAAGTATTTCTTGAAAACTGTGTCCCAAAGCCTAGCCTAATGGGACTCATATGCCACAACTAGAATATGAGTCCCATGTGGCTTAAACCCAAATTAAATTCAAATTCTTGGTGGGATTTTATCCTCCTAGATTTTATGTCAGCTTGTAGTCTTGTAATTTTGAGAAATTTGGCATAAATAATTATAAATACAAGTTTATTTCACTCATTTTCACCTAAGACTTCTAAGAGAGCATTCCAAATAGCAATTTTATGATTAAAAAAGTTTACAAGACTTCACAGGAGCATTCAAGAGAATTTCTAAGGTATTCAAGGGCATATTTCTTCATTATTTGTTGCAACAATTCAAGATCCATCATCATGTCCAAGTCAGTAGGCATCAAGAATGTTGTTGAGCTAGTGTTGTGAAGTAATATTCAAGATCCATTTGTAAGAATTGTTTCACATCCAATTTGAGATCAAGATATACATTCTTATGGCCACTTCATGATAGATTGTAGATTTACATTTGAAGATATCATCCAAGGTATCATCATTTCATGTTTCATGATTCATGTCCTTATTTCAATGTTTCACCATTTTGTTTAATTACCTAAATGGGGTTTGACCAACGAAAACCCCTATTCCCTAACAACACAACACTTTTTATATATTTTTGTGTGATTGCAGGTTTATAGGTTGAAGACAAAGTGGATTTGAAGCCTTCAAAAATATCAAGATTGCAATGTTGTAAAAGCTACAAAAATTGTCATGTAAAGTTGTCAAGGCTCATGGAACAAGATATCCAACCTATCTACATGAAACTAGTGGGAAAATTCTTATTTGATCCATATTTAGAGGCTTACAAAGTTTCGCTTTAGAATTATGCTCCTCGGATACTTCATGAAAAACCAAGAATGATATGCCACTTGTGGCATATGAGTCCCAATATACCTATTTTTGGGTATTTTCTATAGATCTTGATTCAAAAGTTCTAGATTCATGTTTCCACCAAGAAACCCTAGTTTGGGATTGAAATGTCTAGATTGGCATATGAGTCCCAATAGGCTTCAAACTACAATATTTCAGGGTTTTGGAGCTCATTTCGATCACATCCTTCTTCCAAGTATACCTCTGTTAATTCTTAGTTTGTTGTTCTCCATTTTATTTTCATATTCTAGGTCATATCACTAGGTTTTGCATATAATTTACATTTCTTTTCTTTCAAAGCACTTGTTTGGTGGTGAACCCACATTTTAGTCTCTAATCAAACCCTAGGACATTCCTATTATAGATCCCTTTCCTCTTTAAATCCTTGGGTTGAGATCTCTAGTTTTTCCTTGAATGAGAAGTGTAGAAAGCTTGTTATGTGTCTTAAACTATAGTGACAATTTTCTTCCTTTCATTTTGGTGAAACTATAGAGCAAAAATTTTCCACCTTTCATTTTGGTGAACCTAGCCTTTAGAACACCTCATTTATGATTTTGAGTGCACCATAATCCTAGATCTAGCTTGTATTTACTTTAAATTAGGTTTTGCATTAGTTAGTTCACATATAGGGTTTATAAATCTTGCATTAGTGAAAGTACATATACGCTGCATTTTTGCATCATAGATAAGTTAATTTCACAAAAGTACTACAATTACAAATAGTCCAGACATCATACATATTATCAACCTTAGAAACAACTCAAAATTTGTTGAAATTGGTGCAAAAACCCTAATCTAAGACTCGTACACCCCTCTAGGAAATTTAGTCCCAGTGCAGGTTGTTTTGCCTACTTTTTGGGATTTTTGTTTTGTGAATTTTTTAGCATTTGACCCCTCCAAAAACCTTGACTAAGACTTATATGATCCTCTGGGTGAATTAGTCCCATATCAGACATGAAACTACCTTTTATAGCATTGAAAACCTTGTTTCTACACTTCTGTTTGCTATCATTAGTTATCTTTTTCAGTTAGCTAATTTTCTATTGCATGCATTTCACTAGATCTAGCTTAATTCAGTTCATCATGCATTGCTTAATTTAAAAATTGCATTTACAACACTTTATTTTATGATTGTTACATAGTGTACAATCAATAAATTACCTTGTTTAGAATTTGAAAATTGCATTTACACATTTCATTCTAGGTTATTATGTTTAATTTTAAGTCTCTTTCCATTTTGAGTTTGTATAGATTACTTTTTACAAATGTTAGTATCTGTCTCTTTCCATTTTTGCAAAGATAAAGTTATCCCATAAGCATGTTAGTCATTCATTCAATATATTTCCTAGTTATGAGAGTCTCTTAGTGCAAGAAAGTGAAAATGTTGACACTTTCCTTAAACCTACATTCCCTCTTATATCTCTTATTTGTGGGAACAATGGGATAGAAGAAGATGTTAAAATATAAAATCATGATAATCATAGTTTCTCTTCTCCTAATACCTCTCCTACATGTGACAAGACAATGTTAGAAGATGCACCCATTGAGAATCATGACAATGTTGAAACATCCACCTTCATAAACTCTCCTACATCGAAATATATTATAGCACAAGAGAATGAGATCATAGAAATATTTTTAAACATTGCCCTACCTAATTTCCATTCACCTTTTGCTTGTGAGAACATTCTAGTGAAAGAGAATACAACCTTGGGTAATCATAACAATCATATTCATTCTTATCCTAATATCTCTCCTAGTTGTGAAGAAAATATTTTAGTGTTATAATAATCAATTGATGAGAGTTTTGAGAACCTTAGTTGTTTCTCTCCTCTTACCTCATCTATTAGGCAAGACATTAGTAAACAACATGACATAATAATAGGTAATCATGATGATCACATAACAAAATAAGATAAAATTGAAACTTATGTAGAGCAGGGGTGTATAATATTCCAACACACACAAATAACCACTCTTTTAAACCCTTAGTCATCAATTGATGGAATTTCCTTCATAAACCACCATTCTTCCTAACAGGCTTTCAAAAAGGGATTTTTAGGAATAAATTGTGGGAAATCAACAATAACAAGAATGTAAGAATAGTTTAAATACCCTTTTGGTTCTTATGACACATATCCAAAAATGAGATAGGGTTACTTTGTACGAAATACCTCAAAATTGACTATCCTCCTTTTGACTAGGCCTAATTGGGTTCAGGGCTTCAATAGGCCTCAATTCCTATTCCAAAAACTTCAACATATCACATGAGTCCTCAATAACATATTCTCTTCCCCTACAAACAACCTACAATTCCTTTTCTAACATAACCCCCTAAGCCATTGGTGTTTGACTACCAAAAAGGCCAAATTCACCATACTGTCATTAAATGCTTCTCAACATTTGTAGACCCAAGCCTCAAACTTTGCAAGGAGATCAAAGAAATCAAGAAAAAAAATTGTACAAAGTTTCATAGGTTGATCATGGTGGAAAATCCAAATATGGTAATTTAATGGTTTATTTCAACCCTAGGTAGGGTTTGGAGTGAGTTTTAGTAAATCATTGGAATCTCCTTCACTATTTCATGAAATTTAATCAAACTAGGAGCAAAAAAAATCTAGAAAAATATTTCACAACATACATCCATCATTCATACTGTAAAAAAAATGTAAGTTTGTATAAATGTGACAGATATCTCCAAAATGTAGGAAAACTCAGAATTTTCACTATAAAATGCAACGAACTGTCATTCATAACTTTCATACAAAAACAAATGAGGCCAATCTCTCTAGTTAGATTGTAGATGACATAGTTACAAAATTTTCCTCAAGTTTTTATAAATATCTAATGGTGGAAACAAAATTTATACCATTTTTTCCAAAATAGATAACCCTAGGTACAGATTCAGGTGAGTTTTAGTAAATTTGCAATAACTTTCAAAATACTCAATGAAAATGCACCAAACCAAATGAAAATGAAATTTAGTTCATCTCTCTATAAAAAAAACTAACCTCAGGACTATACCAATCTGTACCAACCTTTACCATGCAATGGAGCAGCGATATTACAAAAAAGAAACATAGAAATGGTCTCCATATTGATTCAAATTTCATTCACATCTTCAACCAAACCACCTCCAACCTTGGGATTCATATTTACAACATCTATTTATGCTATTAAAAGCCCATTTCAATTGCCCAATTGACCATAACTTCTTTTGTTAAGACTAATGACACTTTTACAAGATTTGTTGCATTTTTACAACTTTGCAACTTTTACAATTTTGACAAGTTTTGACAACTTTTGCATTATTACTCCAAAACATTCTAAAATGGTCTAGAATCACTCCAAATGGTCTCATATGACCTTATTTATGTGAAACAACACAAAAAAAGACAAAAACTCAAACTTTTCCTTGTGTAGGAATCAGGTCATGAGGGTGCTCCTACACCATACTTCCAAGGGAAATAAATATTGAGTTCCATCTGAGATGTGATCTACAAATTTGCCAAAATTTTCTTGCAAATATTCAAATACATGTTTCATTTTGGCCTTAGGTCTTCCACTTCTCGACAACTTGTCATTCATTTTTGCAACTTTCCTTGGATCTTTTTTATTCTTCTTGTATCGTCTCTTACTGAGCATCTTCTCAGCTTCCAGGTTCCAAATTTCTAGTTCTTATTCATATGCCTAAGTACCACCATCTATGTCTTCATATTCACCATTTGAATACAATTTTTCAACATATTCATCATAAAAAAAATAGACAATGCAACCATTACCTTGGTTGTTTTTGCAATATCTTCATCACCATAGTGTGCTACATTTGTCTAACAATATTCATACATTGTATGGACTTCTCCTCCCCCTTTAGACTCTTTTCCATCTTCATTTTTATTTGCTGCACCTATAAACTCATACTCACAAATATTGTTAGAAATAAAATCTTGAGTCTCAAAGGACCCATTTTCATCACATGTTTCCTCTTCCTTAGATGGCTCTTGCTCTTCCATCATCAACAAAGACTCTCCAATGTCTGGTTCTACTATCCTCTCTTGCCCTCTTCTCTTCTGAATGAGCTTCATGATAGGTCACTTCACCTTCTTTCTTATTGGCCAATGCCAACTATTTTCCTGGTTTTCTTTCTCAAGACACTACTACATCTCAAGATCCATTATTTCTTGTATTTTTTCTTGAATTTCCTTCATTTGTTCCAAGGCTTGTCTCAAGTCTATTATTTGTTGTTGAACATTTATTTGTTTTTTCTTCTCATTTTCCTTCATCTCGCTTTTCCCTCTTGTTTTCTCTTATTTATTGCTTGGTAGCTCCTTACTCTACAAGTCTCCATGGACTATTCTCCTCAGCACTTCCATTCTCCTTTTGTAAGAAAATCTCTTTCACCTTGCTTCTTCTCAATGCTTCTTCTTATCTTCATTATGCCTCACCTTAGGCCTCTTCATTTTCCTTTGGCCTAGTTTTTTGGTATCTAGCCTCTTCTCTTCAACCTGTAAAAGACAATACACAAACTCCTAAAACGTCCTTGCCTAGATCTTTGGGCTTTGATACCAATTTTATGTAGAGAATGGGTGTATAATATTCCAACACACACAAACAACCACTCTTTCAAACCATTAGTCATCAATTGTGGGCTTTCCTTCATAAACCATCATTCTTCCTAGTAGCCTTTCAAAATATGCTTTTTAGGCATAACTTGTGGGAAAAGCATGATAACTAGAATGTAAGAATAATTTCAGATACCCTTTTGGTTCTTATGACACATATCCAAAAATAAAATAGGGTTACTTTGTATGGAAGGCCTTAAAAATTAATTATCCTCCTTTCTACTAGGCCTAATTAGGTAAATATGCATGCTACAGTTGGGTTCAGGGCCTCAATGGGTCCCAATTCCTGTTCCAACAACTTCAACATATCAAATTATGCCTCAATAACCTATTATTTTCCCCTCCAAACAACCTACAATGCCTTTTCTAACATAACCCCCTAAGCCACTAAGGTTTGATTACCAACAAGGCCAAATTCACTATAGGGTCATTAAATGCTCCTCTACACATGCTGATCCAAGTTTTAGACTTTGTAAGGAGATCAAAGACATTAGGATAGAATTTTTTACAAAGTTTCAGGGGTTGATCATGGTGGAAACTTTAGATATGACAATTTCATGGTTAATTTCAACCCTAGGTAGGGTTTGGAGCGAGTTTTAGTAAATCAATGATATATCCTTCAATACTTCATGAAATTTAACCAAAAAAAATATAAAATATTTCACATAATACATCCATCATTCATACCATACAAAACAATGTAAGTTTGTAAAGATGTGACAAAAATCTGCATAATGTAGGAAAACTTAGAATTTTCAATGTGAAATGCAATGAACTATCATTCATAACTTTCACACAACACCAAATGAGGAAAATCACTCTAGTCATATTGTGGATAACATAGTTACATAACTTTCTTCAAATTTTTATAAATATCTAACGATGAAAACAAAAGTTATGCCATTTTTTCAAAAATAGATAACCCTAGGTATAGATTCAGGCAAATTTTAGTAAATTTGCAGTAACTTTCAAAATAATCAATGAAAATGCACCAAAACAAATGAAAATGATATTTATTTCATCCCTCTAAAAAAAAAACTAACCTTATGACATACCAATCCGTACTAGTCTATACCATGCAATGGACCAACAATATTGTAGAAAAGAAACATAGAAATGGTCTCCATATTGATTCAAATTTCATTCACATCTTACACCAACCCACCTCCAACCTTGGAATTCATATTTACAACATGTATTTATGCTATTAAAATTGCATTTCAACTTCCCAATTGACCACAACTTCTTTTGTTAATACTACTGACACTTTTACAAGATTTGTTACATTTTGACAACTTTGCAACTTTTACAATTTTGACAGTTTTTAACAACTTATCCATTATAACTCCAAAACATTCTAAAATAGTATAGAATGACTCAAAATGGTATCATATAACCTTATTTACCTGAAACAACACAATAAATGACAAAAAATCAAACTTTTCCTCCTCTAGGCATCAAGTCCTAAGGGTGTGCCTGCATCAGAAACCTACCTACATAATACTCCAACTAGTCTACATTCATCTCCCAACATCTTCCCCTCTTGTGATAATGTTGTAAATAATGAGGATATGTTGGTGTTAGATAATCAAATATTTTAGGTATATAAAAACCTTCTTTATGTTCCTTCCCCTACCTATCTTATTTTGGAAGATATTATGGGACAAAGTATTGTAATCATAGATAACCATGATAATCATACTTATTCTTCTCCTAGTATCTCTCCTAGTTGTGAAGAAGATACTTTTATTTCAAAAAATACAATCGATGAAAGTCATGAGAACCTTAGTTTCCTCTCTTTCCCTAGGGAAAACCTTATTAAACAAGACAATCCAACCATGGATAACTCCCTTGTGATGAAGTCATTTTAGAAGAACCAACCATTGAATGTCATGAACATCTAGTTTGCAGTTCTCTTAAAAACTCTCCTACTAGAGAAGATATCATGGTGGAAGTAAATGAAAATATTTTAGCTTCCTTAGATGATGGTGAAAAGATGACACTAGATTCCCCTTCATTATAAAGATATCAAATTGAAATCTTTGAGGTATTAATTAGATCCCCCTTAATTAATGGACCTCCTACATGCCCTATGGGACATCCTAAGAACCCTCTAATTCTTTACCCATCCTCACAACAACCACAAACTCAAAAAAAACTCAAAATTATCCTTTTCCCACCTAAGAATAATGTTTCATAGTAACCAAGTTATAATATTATGGCTCATATGTATAACACTAGAAAAATTATGCAACCAAGATAAAAACCTTCAACATCCCTCCCATTGTCTAACCCTATCTTACTAGGTCCTCCTCACTTTTCTCCACAAAGTGGAAATGAGTATGATCTTATTGAAAAAATTAAGAATACTCTGTGATACCAAAATTTTGAATTTTAATTTGAATGTTGTAAATATGGTCACAATTCCTATTTTAAATATGATGGTGATGTCTTCCTAATTATTTATTTATATGTTTATGATATGTTGTTTATTGACAAAGGGAAAGATTTGGTTCCAGAATTAAAATCTCAACTTTAATTAAATGAAATATCTTAGAGTGTCTTAACACATTCTTGGGATAAAATTTAGAAAAGATAGAGAGAATTAACAACTATGAATTCACCATAGTAAATGATGAGCATAATAATTGTAGTGTAGAAAAATGTATCTCTACATTTTCACACTTGTTTGGGCCCTCCATTATAAAATTGGGCTTCTTTATGCCTTATTTGGTCCTATTTTGCATCCACAAGCCTTATTTAATGCATCTTTTCGAGGATAATCCTAAAATTTATCTAATGACCAATCATAATTTATGATTTTAGGTTGTGTGTTCTATATTTAGTGATCTTAGACTCATACATACCTTAGTCATATGGGTCCCACCTAAGTCTTGGGGCTTGATTATGAATTTGGCATAGAACTTAACATTTCTTGAAATTTATGTCCCAAGCTTAGGCTACTGGGACTCATACACCTCAACTGGTGTATGAGTCCTACTTTAGCTTGGACCTATTTTGAATTCAATTCTTGGTGAGATTTTATTCTCCTAGATCTAATGCCGGCTTGTGGGTATGTGCAGGATCATGATGGGCCAAAAAGTGGCGATATGATGGGTATTTGTAGGGTATGTGGCTAATGACTTTTTTCTTACCCACAATTGATGAAATGAAAAGGGTCTTTAAAGGAGATTCTCAGCTTTCCATCAATATAAATTATGCTTTACTTTGAATTTAATAAATAATTATTATTCATTTTCTATTTGAATTACGACTAAAGTCCTAATTGATAGGCTGATTGAAAAATATCTATAGCTTTCAAACAGTATCACATTTTTGGAATCTAAAACATGCATCACATTCTATGCTTCATATACTATAGGATTAAAAAAAGAAAAATTGAATTTCATGAAGTTTTGACCAAGTTAAGGTGGTCAGACATACGAGTTTTTATATTTTTTAAAAGTTGTAATAAAAAATTCATAATTAATTATTTACTCAAAAAAAATTACAAAAAAAAATGCATCACATCCAGACATGAGTCATCTACTTATGTCTAAAATCATATAAAAAAATATCATCATTTTATTGTGGTTAGGGTGGTCAGACAGACACCTACTTCTTGTTTTTTCCCTGAAATTTAAGAACTATTGCATTGAAATTTTAAATTTTCGCCAAATAGATTTTTTTTTTTTAAAATAAACCTAGTAGTTTAGAAACTGCATTCAATTTCCTTCAGATTCTATTCTTACATATTTTTGAAATAATATACATAACTTATTCAAATTTTTACGTCAAGTTGCCTAACTCTGATTTTTCTGATTTTTTTGCCACTTAAGGGCCTATTTTTTCCATGATGATCCTACACATACCCTTGTAGTGTTGTAATTTCAAGAAATTTGGCATAAACAGGTATAAATACAAGGTTATTTTACATATTTTCTCTAAGAAGATCTAATATTTTAAGTATTCAAGCAATATATCAAATTTATGATCAAGAGAACATTCAAGATCATTCAAGAGCTTATTATCAAGCATTTTGGAGTTACATTCAAGAATCAAGCATCATGTCAAATTCATCATGCATCATGTGTGTTCTTTGAGCTAACATTTGTGATGTAGGTTTTCATGATTCAAGCAAGCATTCAAGTCAAGATCCATAACATTCAATCAAGAGTCAAGATCTAAATTCATGCTAGCCATTTCACATAAGATTGTAACATTTATCTCAAGTGTTTGGTGAGTTGCAACCTTGCCTATTGTTCATTCACCATTCCTTCATTCTATTTCATTTCATTTCAAGGTTTGATTACCAAAATAGGGTTTGACCAACACAAACCTCTATCCACTAACAAATCAATATTTTTCTCCCTCTACATGTGTGATTGCAAATCTAGGTGTTTTGAGACTTGAATATCCGTTGAAGAAAAAGTTGCAAGATTGAAGAAAGTTGTCAAATTTGTCAAGAAGTTGTCATCTTCATAGAAAGTCACATACAAGCAAAAATTCAAACTTTCAGACTCAGAGATCAGATAGGAGAGAAACTATAGGAAATCACTAGAGAATACTAGAGTTTTGGAAAAACCTTAATACTGGGACTAAATCATAACCATGGGAAAATGAGTCCCAGTATACCACTTTTTAGTCATTTTCTATAGATCTTGGTTTACTCGTTGTAGATTCCAAATTCAACCCAAAACCCTAAACTGGTACTAAATCACCCAGTCTGGTGTATGAATCCCAATTCATGTCAAAAGTATTAATTAATAGATTGTAGACCTTGTTTCAAGAATCTTTAGTATTCTAGGTACTTTTTTGTTCATTCATAGTTCATCGTTATGATTTTAAGTTTCATTTCCTAGGTTACATAGTTATATTTGCATATAATTTGCATTTCCTTGTTTCTAAGAATTTGCTTAGTGGTAAACCTCCTTGTTAATCACACCCAAGGAGAACTTGTAACCATCACTTTTCCTAATTCAATCATTAGGTTGAGATCTCTAATGTTTCCTTAAATGAAATAAGAGTGAAATAGGAGGGACCCCCTTATTCCCCTTGCACGTGTTCCATCTCCTCAAAGGTGGAGCACCCTATTTTCTTCGGTTCAATAACTACATCTATCTACTACTTACTTTCTTATTTTTAAATGTATTTCCACATACATTTCTACTTGGAAAAAGACCTTTTAAATTAGTATTTTGATAAAAGTACTAAATTTTACTATAGGATGTTTAGTTAAATGATCATGTGTTAAGCGAACTATTTTCAATATAACATTTTATCTTAAGTCATGATGATTTAAATAAGGATTTTTGTGGTGTTAATTACTACATACCGTAATGAAGGATAATAGCATGAAACCATGGTTTTAACATAATTGCAAATAAGACCATATTATTCTTGTATTTGTGTATTTGTACCAACATCTTTCTTACAACCATGGATAAGCCTCACTAACAATAAGGAAGAATACTTGAGTAGATGGAAGAATATTTATTTTCTAGCAAGAAAAATTGGATCATAGAAGATACAAATAACTCAAACACTCCTCCTTATATCTACCAATGAATTTGTTTTTATTTTAATGTTTTAAATTCCTAATAGGAATTTTCTTTATCATTTTATGATCTAATTTCCTAGATTTACTATTGTTACTAAAATAATATTTTATCCTCCTACTTGATTGAGAGTGATAAATATGTAATGACTAGGCATAGAATAATGCATATATAAAAGTTGGGGTGGATATATATGCTATGTAATATAGAATATAGAGACAATAGATTTTGTATGCATGAAATATATTTTGTTAAGATAATCTAAGATTCAGTTTCCTTTCATATGAGTTTCTTCTATTATTCTAGTATTATGAGTGTTATGATGTTCTCATTTGCAAATTAGTTTATTAAATGAGAATTAAAGAGTGTAGTTAATCCAAGGTAGATTCCACTCGAGGTGCAATCCTATTAGTCTATATTCTTTCATGTAAAGTTAAATCTATTTATTATAGATAACATCTAAATTTTGTTAATTTGGAGTATTTACAATGAACCCATAGCATATATTAGGTAACTCATATTTTTTGAATAAGTTATATAATATTTTTCTTTCCTATATACAACATTTATTTTTTTATTTGTAAAGTTTGAATTCTTTCCTACTCTACACAACTCTAGGATTTTGATCCATAGGAATATAGTATCGTACATATAATACTAGCAATATACTAAGGAGATACATCCATAGGTTGTAATGTAAATGAATTATATCATGACCAAATATGTTTCTTGGTATTGGATATTATGTGCAAGTGAACTTTTCTATTATAAATGCAAAGAAAATAATGGAAATTGCAAGAAAAATAAACAAAAACTCGAGATTGGTAAAATGCTAAAGTTAAAACAAGAAGAAGAAATGCACAATAATTTATACTTTGTCTCAATTTTATCCTTGGTTTACCCTTGATTATCTTGATTTGTGTGCTCCTTTTCATTTTTGACAACATAGAACCTACAAATGAATGATTGTGATCATGGATATGGATGCAAAGATGATGATAATGGTGGATTTTGATGCAAAAATGGATGCAAAAGGTGCTACAAAAGTGGTGTAGTGAGAGATCTAAGTTGAATGCATGAGGTGTTGAATGTGTGAATATGACTAAGTCATTTTGATAGTCATTAGAAGGGGAAAGTGGAATGGATGGCCAAGATTCAATCTAGGGATTGAATCCAAGGGTTGAAATTCCTTGAGACATCTCAACTCTTGAGAGGATGCCATGTGTCATCCTAGGGAGATGGAGAATGATGAGGTGGAGGTGAAGTGGTAGCCACATGGAGGTACTTTCAAGTACCTTGGGAAAGGGATAAAAGAGGTTGCATGTCTCATTATCCCAAATGATGGGAGGATGTACCAAGTGAAGAATTAAAAAATTCCTCAATAATCCTCCTTGCGATGAGACAAGGAATTAAAAATTCATTTGAAAGGGGGTGGAGAATTTAAAATAATCTTTTAAATTCTCAAGAAACCTAGGGAAGATATAGTGTAATTAAAAATTCCAATTGGGCACATGGTGGTAATAAATAGAAATTAAAAAAATTTAGGTGAGAGGAGATAACTTCTCTAAATGTAGAAGGATTTAATGAGGGAATTGACTAGGGTACATACCTGTAGTGTAGGAAAATGTATTCCTTTACATTTTTACATTTTTTTAGGTCCTCCTAATTAAAATAGACTTGATAAGCCTTATTATTCATTTACAAACCTAATAAATTACATTTTCTGAAGGGGAAACTTGACAATAATTAATTCCAATACATAGCACTTTACCTTGAGAAATGTGTGTTCCAGGAATAGGGACCTCAGACCCATTCACCCATGGGAAAATGGGTCCTCCATAGACATTTCAACCTAAATTTAAATATGTGTTTGGTGGTATTTTAAGGTATCCAAATCCATATTTCAATGTTAGTTTGTAATATTTGAATTTTGTGAAATTAAGGATACATACCTATGAATACAAGGTTATTTCACTAAGTTTCACCTAGCATTTTTCTAAGCAATCTAGATATTTCAAGAGTAATTTCACAAGAAAAAATTTGATGATAAAGAGCATTCAAGAGAAAATATATCTGAGATTTATTGTAACATTCAAGATCTTATCATAATGTCAAAGTCTTCTTGCATCATGCATGTTTTTGGAGCTAAAATTGTGATGCAAGTTTCAAGATCAAGTTCAAGCATTCAAAGAATTACTTCAACTATCAAGAACCACATCTTTTGAAACCATTTCATGTGATTGCACCTTCAAATTATTTCAAATTTGAAGAGCCCATGGTGAAAAAATTTGATGTACACTCAAAAGTGCAACTGAAAATCTACCCCAGTGACCTACTTTGGAGGGTCATAAATTGGAGCTAGTTGAATTTCATGCCAAATCCCTTGGTGAGTATATTAATTTGACATATGTGAACGTGTATGTTGAATTTTAGATTCCTATGATGAGTTTTATAGGGTTTTGAAGAGAAAAGCTAGAGGGTTCTAGGACTATTTTGTTGTTTGCAAATTCTCAGGCCTGTGAAATAGCCTCTTGTTCAGACTGATATTTCACAACTAAATGATCGTCATATAAAATGAATTGATGCTCTACATTCCCCTCATATTAATTTACTCCCTAGTCCAGTTTCAGAGTCTTGAGATCATATTTGATATTTTTACCAGGTCAAAAGCAAATGCAGTTTACTATGTTTTTACATCTACATTTTTAGAATGTTTGAAGGTCAATTTTAACCCTTAATATCTAGTGAAGAATCTAGATTGAAGGAAATACCTCTTGCACACATGCTCAATGGACCTGAATGATCTAATCTTCCCAGTGGTAGCTTCCCAAGAGGTGATTTGATATTTTTTCAAGGAGGTGACTTGGTTTGCTCGAGTTGGTTTTTAATAGGTGCAGTTGTAGAAAAGTTTGACTGAGCCACTTTGGTGTTGAATATCTTGCACCTCAAGACTTTTTTTGACAAGCCATCTACTACACTGAATTCTTGGGTCAAATCTCTACATGCTTGTGCATTTTCATGGCTCGAGGTGGTTGTTTGACTAGTTTTCTAGGGTGATTCTAGAAGCTACTAGGCTAGTTTTGATCACTATACAAATATGCTAGAAAATCGATTTTAAGGACAATACACTTCAAATTTCCTCTTTAGGAGCATTCAAAGGAAGCCTCAAATCAATTCAAGGTAAAAACTTGTTTCAAAATGATTATTTTGGTCGGGCCCACAAGGCGAGTCGACATGTGTCACATGATTTGAGGAAGCTTAATAGGATATGCTTTGAATAAAAATGAGTATACATGAAATGTTGTATTCATTCTAAGTACATTCTTTTGAATTCAAGCATATGGATGGGTATATAAATATCATTGCCTTCAAGAGTTTAAATGTAGAGAAAGGTCCATTTTATGTTCAAGTACATGGATTAAGAGGTGAGCATAGTTCAAGCTTGTGAATGGTAGCCATTTTTATAAGAAAACAATCATGAAGAAGGTGGTGTTTCACTTGAGATACCATGGGATCAAGTCACAAGGTATGTGTAGGATCATCATGGAAAAAAAAGGCCCTTAAGTGGCAAAAAATTCAAAAAAATTAGAGTTAGGCAACTTGACATAAAAATTTGAATAAGTTATCTATATTATTTCAAAAATATGTAAGAATAGAATTTGTAGAAAATTGAATGTAGTTTCTAAAATTCTAGGTTTATTTTAAAAAAAACATATATATTTAGTGAAAATTTGAAATTTCAATGAACTAGAAATTAAATTTCAGGGAAAAAATAACAAGTAGGTGTCTGTCTGACCACCCTAACCACAATAAAATGATAATATTTTTTAATAATATTTTAGATATAAGTAGAGGACTCATTTCTAGATGTGGTGCATTATTTTTTTGTAATTTTTTTCTAAGTAAATAATTAATTATTTATTTTTTATTACAACTTTTAAAAAATATAAAAACTCGTATGTCTGACCACCTTAACTTAGTCAAAACTTCAAGAATTTTTTTTTTTTAATCCTATAGTATGTGAAACATGTTTCAGATTCAAAAAATATAATACTGTTTCAAAGCTATAGATGTTATTCAATCAACCTATTACTGAGGACTTAGTCATAATTCAAATAGAAAATGAATAATAGTTATTTATTAAATTCAAAGTAAAGCATAATTTATATTGGTGGAAAGTTGAGAATCTTCTTTAAAAACCCTTTTTGTTTCATCAATTTTGGGTAAAAAATTCATCAGCTACATACCCATCATATCACCATTTTTTGGACCATCATGATCCTACACGTACCCCACAACAATATTTACTATTGTTTGGTTGTTTGAGTAGCCACATGATGCTAAAAAGACAAATCTTTTATCAGATTAATATTGTTTATGTTTCCCAATAATGGGGATATATACCCTTGGCTTGCAACCATGGTTTATGTTTGGGAGAGATCCAACTAAGCTTAGTTTTGGTTGAGGATGCACTTAAGGTGGATAAGCACTCATTAAATGTTTTATTGTGTTTAGCAATATGGTGCAGGAGCACCTTAGGTCTAGTAGGTGTAAGTTAATATTTTGTCTTGGTTTGATGTTTTTCCATGTAATAAGGTCATTTAAGACCATGTCATGTGTGTTTGATTCAATATTAGGTTGCTAGGAGGGTTGGAGAATCAAGTTGCATAAGTTGTCAAGTTTGAAAAAATCTTATCAATTTACACAATGTGGAATATGAAGGGTCGGTGTTGCATAAAGTGAGAATTTGAATAGTTGTAAGTTGAAAAGTGGATTGGAAAATGAGGGAAAACGTTTAAAAATTCCTTTTGTGGTCATAGGTAGGGTTGGTTGTAAAGTTTGGGAAATTGAAGCAATGAAAGTACTATGTTTTCTGTATTTCCATAATGTTTTTCTCTATTTAGATAAATGGTACAGACACGTATGGTCAGTTCATGGCTTGATACCAATTAGAAATAAAAGATATTTGAATTTTATTTCTTATTCTTTTTATTCCACTCAATTTTATTGAGTTTTGATGGTGTTATGTCTATTTTACTACAAATAGGTTTGAAACCCTCATTAGGGTAATAGTGAGCAAACAAGTCAATTTTGAAGGATTCTGTACAAAATAACCTACCTTGATTCCAAGATATGTTGTATAAGGCCCACATGGGTGTTTAAAAATATATTTACATTGTTGATATTATGTCTGTATTGAAATTTATGGCTGAAAAACCTCAAATTGCTGCTACTAAGTTTGTCAAACAATTAGGTATTTGAACCACATAGGACTTAGGGTTTGGACAAGAACACTTGGGAAGTTATTTTAGTTGCTTATAAATGTTAATAAAAACCCTATAGGACATGTTTGAGTCATTGGTTTGAAGAATTGAGGCTTTGAGAGTGAAATCCTTGTTGTGACCTAGTTGAACAAGCCTAATTAGGCCTAGTGCAAAATGGAATAGTCAAGAATTGACCCTTGTGTTCCAAAACAACTCCACCTAAAAATTGAGTATGTTAAAAATTCCATAAAGGGTATCCAAATTTGTATTTACATTATGGGTTTGAGGTCTACACAAGAAATTGAGATGGAAAAGCTTGTTATTGAGTGCTACTAGAAGTTGAGGCCTTATGTGCAATAACCCACCATTAAATACTTGAAGGCTTGAATAATTCATTGTTTTAAATCATATTTAAGATCACCCACCTACTCTACATTAAATTGGTATCAGAGCTAGAATATTTTTGGGAAATGATCTATTATTTTGGCTAATGTGGTTTGGTAAAATTTGATATTTCATGATGACTTAATAAGATGGGAAGAAGGGCATCTTCATCATTAAATATATTGTTCAAAATGGAAAGAAAGCTATAGGAGGAAGAAATGAAATCCAAGAAATAAAGCAAGATAAAAAGGGAAAACTTATTCTAGAAGTTACTAGGTATGTGCAGGATCATCATGGAAAAAATAGGCCATTAAGTGGCAAAAAATTAGAAAAATCAGAGTCAGGCAACTTGACATAAAAATTTGAATAAGTTATCTATATTATTTCAAAAATATGTAAGAATAGAATCTGTAGAAAATTGAATGTAGTTTCTAAACTAATAGGTTTGTTTAAAACATAAAAAAATCTATTTGGTGAAAATTTGAAATTTTAATGCAGTAGTACTTAAATTTCAGGGAAAAAATAACAAGTAGATGTATGTCTAACCACCTTAACCACAATAAAATGATAATATTTTTTTATAATATTTTAGATATAAATAGAGGACTCATGCCTCGATGTGATGCATATTTTTTTGTAATTTTTTTAGGTAAATAATTAATTATGAATTTTTTATTACAACTTTTAAAAAATATAAAAATATTGCATGTCTGACCACCTTAACTTGGTCAAAACTTCATGAAATTCAATTTTTCTTTTTTTAATCCTATAGTATGTGAAGCATAGAATGTGACGCATGTTTTGGATTCAAAAAATGTGATACTGTTTGAAAGTTATAGATTTTTTTCAATTAGCCTATCAATTAGGACTTTAGTCGTAATTCAAATAGAAAATGAATAATAATTACTTATTAAATTCAAAGTACAACATAATTTATATTGGTAGAAAGTTGATAATCTCCTTGAAAAACCCTTTTTGTTTCATCAATTTTGGGTAAAAAAAAAGTCGTCAGCCACATACCTATCATATTGCCACTTTTTGGCCTATTATGATCCTACACATACCCACCTACAAATCTAAAGGTAAATGCTATCAACTTGTGATCTTAGATATTTGCATGGATAATATTGTTTCTGAATATATGGTAGATAAATTTGGTTTGGAAAGAATACCACATCCCACGCCCTATTCAATGATCTGGCTTCAAATAGGTAATGAGGTAACCATACGTGAGCAATGTAAAATTGAGTTTCATATATGCAGTTATAAGGATGAAATAGTTTGTGATATTATCCATTTGGATGTATGTCACATTTTTTTTGGAAGGTTGTGGCATTATAACAGGGCAACAAAGTATAACAAACAAAACAACACATGATTTGAGAAATGATGGGATGAAATATGTATTAACACCATTGAACGATGAGTGCATAGGAATTGAAAGCTTGTTGTTAAGTGAGAAGAAGAAAGTAAAATAGTATAAGGAAAGGAAAAATGAGGTAATGGATGAGGTAACAAATTTTAAAGAAACATGTTGTTTGGAAAAGAAATTGAAGAATTTTATTTTGAATTTTCTCAAACTAATGAATGTAATGGTGGCATTGATGTTGAAGTGGGTGATGTTCAAGAAGAAGAAGAAGTGATAGCAAAATAGGTTGTAGAGGACTCAAGGACATTCAAAAGAGAGAAAATAGTCATGGAGGATAAGGAGATGGCATGTTTCTCAAGAGAAGAATTGGAGTTGAGAATGTTGATGTCAAGGAGAATGGAAGAATGGATGAGCAATTCAAAAATGAAAATGAATGGTTGTGTAAGGTTGAGGTGAAGCCAAATATTTTGGGGAATCATGAAGAGAAAAGAATGTGTGGAAAAAAACATGAGGTGGATGAAGAAGTGAAGTATGAAGAAGAAGAATATGATTTCTTTAATATTTTTGTTTCATTTGTAGGTACCAAAGACAAAGTGGATGAAAGAGAATAAATTTACAATTGTAGTCCAAGGTCAAGCTAGAGCAAGAAAACAAACAAAAACACATGGCTACATTATACCAAGTTGGCCTTGGCTCAAGAAGCATGTTGTTGGACCAAAAAGTACAAGTGCACCAGTTGATAAAGGAAAAAATACACACATGCAAAGGAACTAGAAAACAAGACAGAAGATTCCTCTTTGAGGTGGACCTCAAATTTTCTCTTCCTTGGGAGTATGATGTAGGAGCACCTTAGGTCTAGTAGGTGTAAGTTAATATTTTTTCTTGGTTTGATGTTTTTCCATGTAATAAGGTCATTCAAGGCCATTACATGTGGGTTTGAGTCAATATTAGTTTGCTAGGTGGGTTGGAGAGTCAAGTTGCATAAGTTGTCAAGTTTGCAAAAATGTTGGCAAATTGCACAATGTGGAATATGAAGGGTCAATGTTGCATAAAGTGAGAACTTGAATAGTTGTAAATTCAAAAGTGGTTGATTTCCATTGGAAAATGATGGAAAATTTTTTAAAAGGCCTTGTGTGGTCAGAGGCAGGGTTGGTTGTAAAGTCTTGGAAGTTGAAGCAATAAAAGTACTCTATTTTCTATAATTTCATAATGTTTTTATGTGTTCAGATGAATAGTACAAATACATACAGTCACTTGATGGCTTGAGAGTAATTGGAAATGAAATATATTTGAATCTAATTTCTTCTTATTTTTATTTCACTCAATTTCATTGAGTTTTGATGGAGTTATGCCCATTTTATTGCAAACGGGTTTAAAACCCTCGTTAGGGTAATAGTGAGCAAACAATTTAAGTTTGAAGGATTTTGTACAAAATAACATACCTTGATTCCAAGATATGTTTTATAAGGCCCAAATGGGTTTCTGAAAATACATTTACATTCTTGATATCATGTTTGCATTGAAATTTATGGCCGAAAAATCTCAAATTGTTGTTACCAATTTTATCAAGCAATTAGGCATTAGAACCACATAAGACTTAGGGTTTGGAGAAGAACACTTGAGAAGATGTTTGAATTGATTTGAAATGTTAATTCAAACCCTATAATACATTTTTAAGTCATTTCTTTTAATAATTGAGGCTTGGAGAGTGAAATCCTTGTTGTTACCTAGTTGAACAAGCCTAATTAGGCCTAGTGCAAAACGAGATAGTCAAGAATTGACCCTTGTGTTCCAAAACAACCCCACCTACAAATTGAGTATGTTAACAAATTCCATAAAGGTTATCCAAATTTTTATTTACATTCTAGGTTTGAGGTTTGCACAATAAATCGAGATGGAAAAACCTGTTATGGAGTGCTACTGGAAGTTGAAGCCTTATGTGCAAAAGGCCACCATTAAATACATGAAGGATTGAATAATTGGTTGTTTTAGATCATATTGAAGCTAACCCCCCTATTCTACATCATAATATAAAGAAAATGAAACAATAAAGTTGCTGAATATTGAGAAAGAAAATCTTTTATACAAGCTAATATGTTAGGGTTTCCACATTATGTGGATGCATTTTTAGCCACAGTTCAAGCTTAGAATGATTTCCAATTAAGCTTAGGTTTGAACAGGCTGAATTTAAGGTGGATAAAACTTAGCAGTGTGGGATAGAAAACTGGCTCAAAGCACATGAAACATTTAAAAGTGGCACAAAGGGAATTCAACGCGAAGAGTTCTAATATTGACATTCCATTTGAAATTAGAGTTACTCTATTGCCTTTCACCATTAGAAGAGGAATCTAGTACATGAGGCAGGATTCCATGAATGGTGCTACACATCTTGAGGGGTGTCTTGATAAATGTAGACATGATGTTGATGGTTTTTTAATAACGTTATGGTGTCTATTATGGTGGTGTCCGAAGGGGAAATGTTGTTGTATTTGCTCTAATGGTGACCACCCTTCTTCAATTCATATTTGATGGCATACCACCATCTTCATATGTTCTTTTTTCTCTACCTTTCGTGGTCAGAAACATCAAGGTATATTAGGCATATCAATATTAGAATAAAGTAAAGACATCTTAAGGTGATTGTCTTTTAAAGGCTAGATAAATGTGGAACTTGAATGTTTCTTGGGTCAAATTGAACATAGATGGCTTCATAATTCCCACACATCACACATAACCTATGATTGTATATTTTTTCAATTGAGCATGAAGGGTTATGTTGTATATATATATGTTTACACTTGTTGTGAAACTATATCAAAATTATTTGGGGATTCCTACTTTGGCATCGAAGGAATAATTTTGTTCAATTCGAATATGTTATGAAGTGGACTGCATTGGCTTGAAGGTTGGTGCACATTATCAATGAAGTAGTGACCACTGAAAAACTTTGTTTAATGTTGCCAAATATTCATCAAGAGGAACATCAAAATGTGAAATGTTGCTAGGTTGTGGTGTTTTGTAGTGTATCTCCCATCATAGTTGTCATATCTTTCCTCTCTCATGCTTTAGCAACGCGTGATATATCAACTTCTATATCGCCCATTGCTAATGCAAGTATCACTTTCCTCATGGCATCAATGATATGTGATGCTTCTTTTTTCACTCATCGCTATTCTTTTTCTGATTTTATCATTTCATTCATGATCCACAATATTTTTTGAGGAGATGGTGGGGGCCCATGGCATGTATCTTAAATTTATCATTTGATAATTTTTTAACGATTAAAGTGTATGTATCTGATTAAATTCTGAAGGTGAAACAAAATGATAAAGTGCATAAGAGTGAATTTTTCCATGGCCCGGTTTAAATAATCAATGCCTTCACAAAGAAAAATAAACTTTGGGTTGTTGGGCATTGAGATAAAATATAATGTGCATGGGTAACATGGGTAAAATATTTTATTACATGGGAGAAGTGAGTAAAGCTTTAATTTTCCAAATGAAAATTGAATAAGCTTTTATTCACTTAGGATATTTTTCAGTTGCTAGTAAAAGAATGTTTTCTACACCTAGTAAAATATAAAAAAAATTCAAAGTAAAAGAAAAAAACATGACCTACAGGGTAGTGAAATGATGAATGTGCAGGTGAAAGAGTTTTTTCTATAGCAAAGTGAAGATGATGAAAGGGATTTTCACTATAAAGAATAATATATTTTCAACCATAGGGCAAAGTAAAATGGAGAAAATTTTCAACTAAAGGGTATAGATGAAGAGGGTCATCATGGCGAGGAATATTTTCTATTATAGGGCAAGAAAATTCAAGAAGCATGAATAAAACGGAAAATTGAAGATTCTTCATGAGCTGGAGGTGGTTATAGATCAAAGGAAGATGAAGGACCCAGGTGTCACATGAAGATATAGTTTTAGGGTTTCTTCTTCTCCTTGTTATTCTCATTTTTCTCTACTGAAAGGGGATTCTGCAAGATATTATTTTTCTCCAATTTTTGAATAGTGTAATTACTTATACAAAGTGGCTTTGCTAGCTTTTAGGTTGTTCTTTAAGTTTTAGATTTAAGTGATGTAATATGTTTTAATAATAATAGAAGGAATATTCAATATACATTTTAGGATAATAATGTCATATTGTTAATGAATCCTTTCTATAATACAATGATTTTTCAATCAAGATAGTCAAGAATTGTTGAGATTTTCATTGCACATTTACTATGATGAATGTTTAGCTGATAGTTTTTATTCAATGAATAAATTAAATTTAGCTTTTAGTTAAGCATTGAGATCATTGTTATTATGCAAGGATTTGGAAGTAGATAGACAATATGTCCTTAAGTGGTTGCATTAGTGTAAGGAAATGATGTTTCATAGGTGATTGAATTAGTGTTTATGTTTCTATAAGGAGATTATTTCATCTTTACTCTGTTATGGATAAGGAACTGGCTTAGTGGGTTTCTTTGTTTGCAAAACCTTGAAGGAATCACCATATTCTTAATAACAAACCATTAATTCTTGTTTTTCCTATTTTATAGGATATTGGTATTTACCATGTTCTCCATGCTAGTTAATGAATGTTTCCCAATATCTTAGCCAATGTTGAGTGATATTTCATGTTTCTTGGCATATTCTTGTGAGAGCATTGTCTATTGTGCAATACCCTATTGTGTGTGGGTGTAAAACATTACATGTTGCTGAAAGGGTCACCCCCTAGGTCCTATAGAACCTGAAGTGTCGGGGATATGTGTTCCAATCTTATTTCTTGTTCATTGGCCAAATCCTACACTAAATTTGAGCATGAAATTTGGCTTATGTCTAGGATTTAGTGAATCTAATGATTTGGATAACCAAGAAATTGGCGACTCTACTTGGGAGTCAATTGAAAAGAGTCATTCAATTTGTTGATCTAAATTTTTGGGTCAGAATGATCCAAGGACCTACATACTTGAAGGAGATTGTTGTAATGTTTCTAATGTATTCTTGAATTCTAGTGCTTTGTTGGTGGAGAGAACTCATAAATACTTAGATCTTGGAAGAAGCTTTCTACTACTTGAAGATATTTTCCTCTTTCAAAGAGGTGGTGACTCTACATATTTTTCTACATCATCAAAAGAGTTGGTTGCAGTAGTTCTTAGGTATTTTTTCTATTGTAATATCTATGTATGAAGGTTTTCAACAAAAAGTTCTACTTAATACTATCCATTATTCAGTATTTTAAGATACTAGTAAAAAGGGAAATGAGAAAGTAGAATATTCTAAAAAGTGATATTGAATTGAATACTTGTAGAGGGGATAATTTTCTATTTTCAAATATACATATTGTTGTCCTAATTCTCCGTTTACATGTTATAATATCATGCCTAGAACATAGGCATGTCCTCAAAGGAAGGTGTTCACTAGTGAAGGATATGACCCTTTTGATTTTAGTAAAATCTAAGGTTACCCACATTTTATCCCAAGAAGAATTAATGAGTATTTTCCTAAGTGTAGAGGAGGTTTTGAAGAATCAACATTAAGACATGTATAGGGTTTTCTTGATGTGATGGAAGACTACCAAATAATAGAAGAGGATGCTATCATGAATTTTTTGTAAGAACTTTAGAAGATACTGCTGAAATTTGGTTTTCTAGTTTTCCAATGCATTCCATATGCTCATGGAAAGACCTTGGAACACTTTTCATTAATCAATTTGATGGAATACCAAATGATAATAAGTGATTGTTTGAAAGTAGAAATCTACATATTCAAGAAGAATTTGAAGAGAAATCTAAAAACAAAGTTGATTCCACATCATATATTGATGTGATGTGTGATATAGAAATATTAGAGGATGAATCCATCTATGATTTCCATGATAGATTCATAAAATTTTTGCTTGATATACCAAGATATGAAAGGCTTGATGAATTATTTTACATTAATATATTTTGTGAGAATTATGAGCTATGTTTGAGTACTATTCTAGCTCACTTGAATCTCCCTAGCCTTAAATGTTTATATAAATGGCTATCAATAATTGAAAATTTGGTAGAGAAATATGGAAGTCTTCTATTGACTAGACTATGTGATGTTTGTATAATAGAAGACAAGGATAATGCATCATTTTGTGGTGAGGATTTGTTTCTAAACAACCAATGGAGAAAATCTTTTCAGATGAAGATTGCAGCCACAACAGTGATGATGAAATGAATGAAATGTATGAGGTTTCTAATATGTGCTCTAAGAGTACAGAAATAGAGAGTCAATTTCTTGAATCAAATGAAGGTTGTAATGATGTAGATGACATTGAAAGTATTTTCTCCTCTATGAAATTTGAATATATAGTTGAAGATTGTGTTGATTCTAAAGTTTCATGCCGTCAAGATGAGAACAATAATGTTGTAGATGGAAGTTTCCATCCAACTGAAAAGCATTCTAGTCTAGGTGATCAAAGTGATAACAATTCTATTTGTAGGCTTAGTAACTATGGTTCCTTTCAAAAAGAGGAAAAAGAATTGATTTCCTTAAGTGAGAATGTGACATAGAAAATTGGACCCTCTTGAAAAAAGAGACAACTTCACATCTAATTGGACCCACTTTTGACTCCCTTTGCATCATTTATCCTTCAAAACAACATTTATAGGCCCCTAAGACCCATTATTTTTTATCTAAAGGCCCGTTTCACCTGAGAAATCACTTAAAACCCAACAAATAACACTTAATTCTTTGATATCCTAAAAACCCGCCTTCAAAAGTTAGTAGTGGGACCCATTCACCAAGGGTGGCGAATGAGTCCCTTTTGAGGGAAAATTCAATTTTGAGCGATAATTCAATTAATTCAACTTGAATTTTCAGAAAATGTTGGCCTATTAGATCTAAATAATGGGAAAATTAGGTGCTTTTGCTTAGAAATACTCATTTTAAGTCATTTTACACATCTTTTTATCATTTCACAAAAGCAATTTCTAAAGTCAAGTCTTCTACAATAAGTTTCATTAGCAAAAGTTGAAGTTTTAGGGCAGAAAACTAGGGTTTTTGCAAGTCTTGAAGCTCACTCTATAGGTCAAGATTCAACATTGCAAAGGGTTGATGATGGATGCCTATGGTAAATCATGGAGAAATCTAGGTTGAGGAGATGCAACTATCCATCAAATCACACCTAAAGACCTGGTTTCAAAGTGATTCCATCTTCTATTTTCACTCTATCTTCAAATTAAGGTTTGCATTTCATTTACATTCTATTTGCATGCTATTTCATCTCTATTTTTGATGTGTTATAATATTTCTAAGATTGATATATTGCATCACTCAAATCACATTTGCATTTCTCATCCTTGCACAATAGAATAGAGTTTTTGACATACTTCATATTTTCCTAGTCTTTAACACATTTAAGGCTAGGGTTTTATGCAACTTTTTATTCATTCAAGGTTTAATTACCCAATTAGGGGTTTCACCAAGGAAAATATCCCATTATAAAAAGAATCTTAAGTATTTTTGCAGGATTTTTCTAAGATCCTAACACGGGTTTCTATCAGAAATTTTTGGATAGGTGTCAAGGTGTAGAATAGAGATTTGAAATCACAAAAAAATGAAGGTGGACTGATTTTCCATGCATGGTGAATGAGTACCTCTTGAGATGCATATTTGAGTTAGATCTAGATCTAGACACCCAGTTTACAGAAAACAACTTATATGCAGAAAAACCCCGATCTGGGACTGATTCGCCCTAGGTGGCGAATGAGTCCCAATCAACTCAAAATAAGGTCTCATCAAATTTCTAGATTTATTTCCAGTCCTCTTCAGCTTTATATGTGTGCACATTCTAAAAAATAGCTTTATGTTTGATTTAATTTGCATTCTTGTTCATTCTTTTAAGCTTCTTACAAACAACATTGTGTTTTCCAAAATTGCATAAATCTTAGATTTTGCATACATAATCATTCAATTATTTCATTTAGTTGCACTTATATCATCTCATTTAGTCTTAATAACATCACACATTGCATAATTTGAGTGAACCTAGCTAGACTTTTCGCCCTACTTTCTCCTTTTAGGTGAAAATCCCTAGAAGTGCTAGAAGGGACTAGGGTGCAAAAAATCCACGGTTCATTTTGGTAAACCTGCATATATTGAACATATAATCATTTTGATTTGTATTTCTAATTGCATCTGAGGACATAAGTGCCTTGTTATTTTGTATTGTTTTGCATGTTATGGCTTCTTAAAATTGCATTCATGAAAGCAACATTTAGAGTTCATTATTGCATTTCATTTCATTAAATCATTCTAAAACTCTACATTTTCACGCTGGATATGCATTGTACAGACTTGAAAACCTTTAGAAAACTCAAAAAAAAAAAAAAACACATAAAATACCTCCCCTGGCTCTCATTCGCCACCCTGGGTGAATCATTCCCACTGCAATTTTTGAATCAAAATTTCCAAATTTTAGTTTATTGCATTGCCCATTTCTATTTATTGTAGTTTCTTTTTCTGTATAATTCAGTTACTTTATGTTTCTTTCACATAAAATTGATTCTCTTTCATGGAATTTATGGATAGTTTTAGATTCTTTCAAATTTCCTTTTTAGTGTTTGTTCCTAGTTCCTTTAGATCAGCTTCATCGATACATAAAACACAAAAGTAGAAACATCAAACCAACCCTTCAAACAAATGATTCAAGTTAGAAATAACATCTCATCCAAGCCTCTTAGTAGTGATGATGTTGACAAGTTAGATGAAGTTCTTTAGGACTTCCTCTCACTCACTTTATCCTCTAATGCTTGCAATGAGAAACCTGAATTTCTTAACGATAAAGTCTCCCTCAAACCTTTTACTTGTGATGACTTTGATTTGTTAGATGAAGCCCTCCAAGATCTCGCATGAGTCATCCACTAAGGTTTGTTGTGACAAAAGCATGATAATGAACATTAACACCTCTAATGCTTCTCTTGAACAATCTAAACCAATTGATGATAACTCACCCCTCAAACCTTTTAGTTGTCATGATTTGGACTTGTTAGATGAGTCCCTATAGGACTTCATCTCACTCAAATCATCCCCCAAGGTTTGTTGTGAGAAATCTAAAACCAAGCATTTTAATTTCATTCAACATCAACTCATTCTTTACCCACCCTTGCATAAAATTCATCCCTCTACTTACCAACCTCAGTACACTCTTTAACCACCTAAAACCAATTTTTTTTCGCAATCCAGTAATGTTATTGTTGCTCATACATATAATCCCCATAATAATCCGCAACCACCGTAACCAACTCCACCCTCTTTACCTTTACCCAATCTCCTAGTGCTCCTCATTACCTCCCACACACCAAGGAGTATGATCTTGTTGAACAACTAAAAATAACTCCTACAAAGATTTCCCATTCGGATTTACTTCATAATTCACCAAATTACCACACTATTCTTCAAACAACCTTACAACAAATTACAAATCCTCCTAGTACCACTTTGAATGATGAGGCACCTCTAATCCATGAAATGAATCAAGTTAATCTTGACATTACTTTCCATCAACATGAGCTCCCTCCTTTAGAGTTACATAAACAAAATGAAGTCTTTATGATCATTTATCAATTCAATCACATAGGTATCAAACGAACCCTCATTGATAATGGTTCTGCTCTTAATGTGTGTAGTGTGAATCTCCTTGATCAATTGTGCATTAACAAGTCACAAATAGTAAATGATTTCGTATCCTTTCGAGGATTTGGCAATACAACAAGGAAACCACTTGGTATAATCACTTTACCTATTACAGTTGGGGTCACTACTTTGTAAAATCCTATTCATGTTTTTCCTTATTATCTTTCGTATAATCTTTTTTTAAGTAGACCATGGATTCATGAGATGAATGTAGTACCTTCGACCCTTCACCATATCATGAAATATGTCTATGAAAATCACATTTATCAAGTTGAAATATACCTCGAGCTTGAAAGTTGCTTGTAGCTTGAAAAAGGAGCTACAAGTCCTTTGAAAACATTAATTCCAATATCCAACATAGGCACTCTTGAAAGAGAACAAAACAATGTGGAATTGATATCTAAGTTCTTTGGTGATGATTGGGGATCCTTAGAATTCATGCCTTCATTTATGGGTGAATACATAATCACACAAAAGATAGATGAAAAATATGAACAACCAACAATCATGTCAACTCAAAATTTTGATCAATCTTCTCAAATGTCTATCTCTTCTACTTTAGAAGAAAATGCAACTTACACAACAAATTTTGATGACATATATTATCAATCCCCACCTAATCTAAAGGAAATGGAACAAATTTATAGAAAAGGATGTGAACTTATGAAACAACTAAGATATACTAGAAATGGGTGTGGAAAGCATGAACAAGGTATTTGTGTTCATATTGAACCAAATACACAAGAGATAAAAACTGGATTGGGCTATTCTTTTTCTAAAATGAAAAAAGATACTTAATGCCCATATTTGAACATCAATGCTATTACATGTCAACCAAAACATAAACTCACCCTCAAACATCTTGAATTGCTTAATGTAAACTTACAGTTGTCATGTAGGTATGTTGACAGTGATGAAACTATGAAACAAATGTTAGGGTTTTATGATGATGCATCCTCTCCTACTCCCATGAAACAAACTCCTCATGCTATGATTGTTACCCAACAAAACGACAATGATATCATTGAAGAACCCTATGATTCTAATTTTCCTAAACCTAATGCACTCCCTTTAGGAGATACTATTGATGTTCCAATGGACATTGATGATAAAGACAAATTTATTAAGATTGGGAAGTGCCTTGATGATGAAGAACAAGAAGATACTACAACTTTACTTCATGATTTTCCTAAACATTTTGCTTGGAAATATTCTAATATGCTAGGAATTGACCTGAAAATTGTGACACACAATATTTTCCTTGCTGAAAATGCTAAACCCATTCATCAAAAGATAAGAAAAACACACCCTAACATAGCCTTACATGTTAAAGTTGAGCTTGAAAAACTTCTTGATGCAAGCTTTATTCGACTTATTGATTGTTCTCCTTGGATCTCAAACATTATCGTTGTTGCAAAACCCGATTGTCATATTAGGATATGTATAGATTTTCACAACTTGAATAAAGCTTCTTTAAAAGACAACTTTCCACTCCCTAATATTGACATGATCGTGGATTCAACTGTTGGACATGCTTTGTTGTCATTCATGGATGGATTTTTTGTTATAATCAAATCCTTATTAACCCTCAAGATCAATACAAAACCACCTTTACAACTATTTGGGAAACATTTTGTTGGGTTGTGATGCCATTTGGATTAAAAAATTCCAACGAAACTTATCAACGAGCAATGACATTAATCTTTCATGATTGCATTCACAAAATTTTGGAAGATTATGTTGATGATATCTTAGCTAAATCTTTAACATAACAAGATAATGCAAATGTTCTTCGGAAAATCTTCGAACAAATATGTCAATATAATATGCACTTAAATCCAAAAGTATGTGTCTTTGGCATAGATAGTGGTAAAATTTTAGGGTTTTTCATATCACATAGAGGCATTGAGGTGGATACAAAGAAAATTGATGCAATCATTAACATTCCACCTCTGAGGAATATTGTTCAATTGTGAATATTACAAGGTCAAATTCAAGCTATAAGTCATTTTATTTCATCTTTAGTCAATCGCACATTACCTTTCACACATCTTCTTAAAAAGGGTGTACCTTTTGATTAGGATGAGGATTGTAAATAGGCCTTTGAGAGTTTAAAGAAATACCTTACAACCCCACCTATTTTACAACCTGATGTGCCTAAAAAACTGTTTATCTTGTACCTAGCCACTTCAGCCCATGCTCTTGTAGCATTGTTGTCTCAACAAGATGATAATGGAAAACAACATCCTATTTATTACATCAATTGAACTTTAATTGATTATGAAACTTGATATTCATCAATTGAGAAACAATGCTTAGCTCTTGTATTCGCTACTAGTAAATTGTGACATTATTTACTAATTATTGAACTACAAGTGATGACAAAATTTTATCCCCTTAAGCATCTTTTCAACAAAATAGACCTTTCTAGCCGCTTAGCTAAGTGGGTAATGTTGTTAACTGAGTTTGACTTTAAGTTTATTTCACAAAAATCAATCAAAGGACAAGCCTTAACCAATCACTTAGTTGATGCTCCTCCTCTTGCTTTACCCAATCATGACTCCTTCCCTAATGACAATGTATTAACCACTGATATTAAAACATGGGAATTGTATTTTGATGGATCTAGTGTAGAATGGGTTTTGATGAGCTGGAGTGGTCTTAATTCCACCAGACAAACAACCTCTTCCCTTGTTCTATCGATTGAATTTCTTATGCACAAATAACACAACTAATTATGAGGCATTAATCACAGGTTTGCGAGTTGCTTTAACAATGAATGCTAAACATATCAAGATCTTTGGTGATTTGCAATTAGTTATCAAACAAATCAATGGTACATATCAAACTAAACATAAGTTATTAAAATACAAGGATCTTACAATGAAACTGTTAGAGAAATTTGAATCATTCACCATTGATAACATCCCACGAAAAGACAATCGACATGTGGATGCAATGGTGAGTGCTTCTCTTATATCCCCTCTCGATCCTTCAACAACATTCACTTTCATTATTCACCCCATCATGAAACCTTCCATTGATACTTGATTAGAAGACATTTTAACTACCACTCAACATAAATTGTGTGAATGGTATGACACACTTTACCATTATTTGAAAGATGGTATTGTTCTTGAGCCCACAATGACAAACAATAGAAAACATTTACGTAAACTAGCAGCTAAATATGTGATTCTTGTTGATGTCTTGTATAGAAGATCCCTTAATGGTCTCTTACTAAGGTGTCTTAAATATTCTCAAATCCCTATAGCCCTTGAGCAAGCTCACACTGGTGCCTATGGTGGTCATTTTGGACGATGGTCATTAGTGCAAAAAATTATCTGTATGGGTTATTATTGGCAACATATGGAGAAAGATTGTTTCACTTACATTAAACGATATCACAAATGTCAAGAGCATAGGAATTTTATTCATGCTCCTGATTCTGAGCTTTGTGCCCAAATTTTCATTTAGTCATCTTAGTGTGGGGATTGGATCTTATTGGGAAAATTCCACCTCCCTCTTCCACCAGACATACATTCATCCTCACCACGACAAGCTATTTCACATAATTTCTCACTTTGAACTCCCTTCTACAATCATTACAGACAAAGGAACCCCGTTTAAAAATAATGAAGTATAAAAATTTCTTGAAACATTCAGAATTCAACATCGATTTTCCACACCATATTATTCATAATCTAATGGACAAGCTAGAAACACTAATAAGATTCTAAAACAAATTCTAAAGAAAACTATTAAGAAATATCATAAGGATTGGCATATACAATTACATTATGTGCTTTGGGCTTATAGAATGAGCATTCTATTAT
>VDFB02374333.1:0-29529 GCA_007258455.2 Sequoia sempervirens
ACTTCTTGAATTTCCCCAAAATTAGTTCTTCTCCTAACCATTTTTCCAAGAATAGTTATACCCTAAGGTTTCATTTAAATTAGATCTATGAAGGTTTTCTCAATGATAACAATATTCCAAAAATATCTAGCATTCAAATAATAAATTCTATTTAAAGAACTCATTCATAAATTTTTCCAAAACAAGATTTTTATTATAATCAAAAAGGATTTTCAATTTCATGGAGTTTACATAGAATGACTATTTAGATAGTCCAAGGGAGTATATCCCTCTGATTCACTTTCTAATACATAACTTCGTGGGGTATAACCCTCAGATTTTTTCTTATTTTTATCTTCAAAAGGATAATAACCCTTAGATTTTTCCTTAGACACATAGTTTTGAGGTGCATAACCCTCTGATTCACCACTTGTGGCTATTACAAGGACTTTTGCTAAGGGAAGGACTTGAGGATCCCTAAATATCATGACTGGACTAACACTACATTCTAAGGGCATATCCTTGGAAAGTGACAAAGAGTCTAAATTTTTTAGAGAGACAAGAGGTAAGTAGTTGAATCATCCTTCTCTTCTCTTGGCTAATTTGTGAAAGGGAATGATTGAATGTCTCAATATCGCTTATCCAAATGGCATTGTCATAATTAGTTCCCTCAATGGTATGAACAAGGGCTTATCTTTCCTTCTTGTCCCATAGGTAGCACACATTTCCAATCATTAGCTTTCTCACAATTATCCTAAGATGCACCATCCTGGCACAAGAATTTCCAAACATTAGATTTAACATAATTTTGGATTGGAAACACGATGAGCACATAGGTTCTAGAGCTAAACCTGGAATCTCTGATACCACGTGTAACGTGCCCATTATTCTCCTTAGTAAATCTACTAAGTTTTACCCACATGTAATTGACTATGAATCTAATGTAAACCAATAAAAAAATATCTTTTCTATTCAGTAACAAATGCATCTTTGAAATATAACTTTATCCAAACTTTTCCATTGCATAATCAAAGAATCATTCCAACAATATAAGTATGATTTAACTTTACATAAATATATTCAAGATAACATTTCATATTACAATTTCCATATAGATGGATACATGATTACTTACATTGCTTCAAAAAGCTTACAATAACTAGAAATACAAATGGTCTAGAATGTCCTCCCAAATATTGGCCACCAACTGCATGAGAATAAGCATCACTCAAGTGCTTTTATGCCAACCATGGACTAACTGCAGTCCCCCACACATCTACCAAACTGGTAGATGGCCCTACCCTTCAATGAAGAGATTGGTTTGGCAACCTCATCCTTCAAATAGCCTTTTTTGAGCATAGTGATGTGTCCTACAAATCTAGAGCTACCATAATGTCTACTACCTCATATATGATTTCCCCAGCCTAAAATGTGAATTGGATCACATAGTGAATTGACAGTGTAGATAGTAGCTACCTACACTAATTTGGCCAAAGATTCATCACCTAGTAACTTTGAGTGAGGTCTTCTAAATCACCACATTAAATTGCACGATTTGTATTGACCATTATTATTCTATTCTAAGGTTATCCCCTTTCATGTGGATTTATCCCAACCCTAAGAATAACCTTCTCGTTAACTTATATCTAATGACATGCTATAAGATCCACAATATAACTCTCTCTTATGCTCCGCACCTAGAGCATTGCCAAACTATGTATAGTTCTGACATTTTATAAATAGTATAAATAGTATACAAACATATAAACCCCTTATATAGTACAATAACTATATACATTTTAACCCAAAAGAAAGGTTTCCCAAAGCAAGAGATAAACAAAGATCTTTCAAAAGACTTGCAAGCATCAAACACACTTAAAATATAATCTTTTCAACATGACATCATAATAAACAAACTTTTCAACATAATAATATGGGAGTAGAAATTGACATGCCTTTTTAAAGCTCCAACTGAATAATCTTCCCTCCTATCTTGATGGCTCAAGATCGCTTGCATCTTACACTACGAACAACCAAAATACCTCTACTAGCTTCTCTCTAGATCTCTCAACAAAACAATATAAAATAACAAGCAACTCTCTCGATCTCACAATTCTCAATTCACACTCACAGAATTTGCAACAGAATAATCATAAAGAAAATCAGAATGATAAGTGTAACAATTGGTAGAATGGGAACCTCTATTTATATTAATTTGTGAGCAACCAAAGGCTACAAACAAGTAATATTTTTCTGCCACCTTTCATCCTCATGTACTAATGACTCGCTCACAAATTTGCAACACATGACAGCCCTCACCATGAAAATGGTTGAGTCGACTTGGTATTTGGGACAACAAGCTTAAAACAGGTTTCCTAATTCGAACTCCATTACAGAATGTTGCCAAGTTTGCACTTAACTGAGTCTAAATACTTATTTGTAGGCTTATACGAATTCAAAGACTTCTTTTACATTCCAACCTCTAGCAAATATGGTGCCACCTCTTTAATTTTGATACCACCTTCATAGCACAGCTTTGACATAATCCACATGTTTCTTAAACAACATTGACTACATTCTAAAAATTTTACACAATAACACTAACTCATACATGCTTTGTTTCATGCTTTAACTTGGTCTTTAAAAACTTTATGCGTTAGCTTCTTTCCTATAAAAGCTGCACCATATACTTTATGTGCCATATGTTACCATATGTGCTTTTCTTTATAATATTAACAGTAATAATAAACGCTTATTCATGTGCTAAGGAATTATATTAAAAGCTTTATTCATATATATATATATATATATATATATATATATATATATATATATATATATTATCAATTGAAGTATATATATTGATATATGTATATTAATATATATTCATTCATTCCATAAGTTTAGCAAATACATTTCAGTAACAAACATATTTATATTATATATAAATATAAAGAATAGTTTTACGTATATGTATGTATATACACAATTATATATAAGTATATATATATTAATATATATATATATATGTTACTATATCAACTTACACATATATATACACAATTCTATTTCAATATCTTTATAAAACACTCGTACATGTAATTCCATCGATCAACATATATACATGGAATGTATATATACATACATACATACATACACACACACACACACACACATATATATATATGTCACTTTGTCCAATCGGTATTCCCATGCATATGGGTAATCTGTCCATGAGCATGTTTAAGTACATCTACCTACATATAATCATGTACGTATTTACTCACATGTATGAGTTTACCAAAGACAAGCACATATATACATATATATATACATTAAATGCATATATCACATCGATATAAGTAAACACTCAAGGAAGGATTTCAACACAAATTCAAGACTTCATCACATCCTCATTCCAAACATTCGCAAACAAAATCGCAATTCAATTTAAACACTCAACCAAAACAGAAGATCATTTACCCATTACCTGAATTGACTTGAATTAACTAAGACCAACTAGGGTGTGAGTGTGTGAAATCTCAGTAAGGCCGAATTTAAAGGTTACCAGACCAAGTTCTTCTCTTGAGTGATACTTCCCTTCTCTTCTAGATGCTTGATCTTGTTCCTACATTCAGCTTAGTTCACCATAACAGTAGTTAGCCGAATCAATGCATCATATACCTCAAATACATGTCATATTCACATTGTATATTTCATATACTGAATCATAAAGAATTTAATTGAATCAAGCATTCATTCAACTTATTTCCATTAGAATTTATAAGCAAAACACATTCACAATTATTGAAGCAATTTACGAAACTAGGTAATAGTAAATAGATAATAACACACGGGATGTAATAGAATTAGAATGAAATACTAGAGTATCTCTTGGCTTGTAAGTTGTTGTTTATTCATTAGATCTCGTTACAGTGGATCCAACTATTGATTCTGAGAGATTAGAAGGCGATGATGAATCAAATTTCAAAAATAAAAAGTATATTCAAGGCATACCATTGAGGGTAAGAAAGACAAGTAATAGTCAAACAACTATCAAAAGCCAACATCAAGAAATGTTAAACCAATTCAATTATTTTGGAGAGAGAATGATTGTCAAGAGCTCAACTTTGAGATGATCTAAAGTCTTGGAGACACTAAGGGGGGAAGAGGGAGAGTAGATGTACTCAGTTAAATACCATTTTCAATGAGGTTTAATGTTGTGTCTCCAATAGGAGAGAAATTTTAACCGAAGTCTTGAACTCAATGACCACAACAAGGTTGGTAAAGTTAAGGGGGTTAAGGTATTGGAATTATTGGAGAAAGGTAGTGAAAAGGACAAGGTATATAATCAATAGGAAAGAAATATTTACAACGCAATTTTATACATATTTGTTTTGGAAGACCAATTGATACTTTGGAAAAGATAGACAATATGCTTGATCATGAAAGGGAAGATTTATGTACTCATGATTTTGAGTTAACAAAAAAAAAAGATCATGCTTGGTAACTATGTGAACAATAATTTTTGACATATTTTGGAAGTTAATATCAAACCAGCATTATGTAATGAGGATTGTTACTCAACTAATATAAAAAGCTCATTGGAAGAAATAGATTGAGCTAAAAATCATATTACAACTTTGGAAATACTTAGAGGGCAAAAGAAATCCAAAGTTATGGATATCATAGGATGAAGGATTTTTATCTCTGCACAAATATTTAATTATTATATTTCAAGAATCATATGTGGCATAAGTCCATGGAAGAGTTTTTCACTTAGGCAAGATGGACTATTATGAATCGGAAAAGAACCTATGTACCAAATTTTGGGAGATTAAAGAATGAAAGAGGTAAATTGATGTCATACTTAAGACACATAGTGATGACAAAATTATCTGACTAATGAGGAACCACTATAATCTGGAAGGGGATAGAGTAAGATGCTGCAAGGTATGTAGCAAGTTGTTGTCCAATATGCCAATGGATGAAGATAGGATGTCGTCATCGGTAGGACTTGTATACTCTTGTGAGATTCTAGAAAGGAAGTGGAAGATCATTGGAAGAGTTTTGATCCTTCTATTTTAATGGAACTAACATAATGTTATGGTGGATAGACTCACCAAGGTAGCCAATTTTGATTGAAAAATCTGATTTATAGGATATTAGTCCTAAACAACAAATTATGTAAAGTAATTGCTTAATGTTCTTGAGAAGGTTATCTCAGATGGGAACAAGCAAGTAATGTTAAGGTTTTATGTAAACCATGATCATCTTATTAAATGAATGCTCAATTTATTACTCTAAGTTATCCAGTTAGGCAAAAGGGATAAACAAAATCTTGGAGGATTTGTGGAATACTTTTATTGCAATAAAATTGTTATCATTGAAATTTGGTCCATTCTATGGAAAGAAGGGTTGAATCTTTATAAAGCTGGGAGAAGCTAGGAAATAGGATTTACCCTAGACCAGAAAGGTTGTCAAATGGAATAGTAGATCAAAAGGATCAAAGAAAAAGCTTGTTGATGCAAAGCTTGAGAACTATGAAGCAGTACTATTATGCTTAAGGTAAATGGTTGTGTAAGTGATGGACGGTCTCGGCTTCTGAGTTGTCTGATGGTGTAAATACCAAAGCAAAGGATGGGACCCATGGTGTAGTGTGCAATACACTGACATTCCTTTTCCATTTGGGTTACAGTAAAGATAATTATATTATCCAAGGAGAACATGTTTTTCTAGTCACTATTGTATAGGTGTCATCCAAGATATGGTTACTATTGTACTTATGATGTACATATGAGTTAATATAATTATGATGTATAGTTCTTTAAATGGAAGGTATGTGTGAAGCACACAAGCTCTCCCCGTATGTTAGCACAGTCACTCAATGCAAGGTCCAGGAAGGACGAGAATGCAAGGGATTGTGCTATGAGGAAAGATTAGATGGGAATCTACTTATTTCCTGGATGATTTAGAAAATAGAAAGTAAAACCTTTATTTGGATTTATATATATGTTTAGTGCTTTAAATCATCGAGGACGATAATTCACAAGGGGGGAATTATGTTACACCCCATCTCTTAGTTACCAGGTATAGTCTTGTTCATTTTTTCATTTTTGGCTAATGAATCTTGAAATACTACTTCAAATAGTGGTCAAGGCGGTCCTCCATTGTGTCCTAATACTCTAGGCAGCATGGTGAAAGGCGAAGATTACTTGATGAGAGAAGAAGGTTATCTGATGTAAGAGTGCAGATTGTGAAAAACTAAGAGTCCAATGAGGCTCTTTGTAGTGACCCTCCAGTTGCTACACTTTGTTTCAATTTGCTTATGTTCGGTTGATAGTAGTTTTAGCTATTTTTTATACTATACCACTTTATTTCAGTTACTATATTGATATTATGTAGGTTTTTATATTGTGTTGATACATTAGAGACATTGTGGATCATCTTATTATGTTTGTGTGGTGACATTATGATAAAATTTATGTGTGTTTAAGAGGATGTATCTGATGCAGTATTGTATGTTAGTCTTCGTGAAGGAGACAGTGTATGATGCAAGAGCATCCAGTGGTGTAAGGGCAATCTTGCATCACCCAAAAATAGTTAAATTTCAAGTTTCTCAATTTTTAGATGTTTTTACATTTTTGGATACCCTTTTCATCATAATGAAATTCCCAATTTACGGTTTTTATTTTCTATTCCTGGGTTGAAAGATATTGCAGATTTAGTCTCCCAGATTTGCACCTGAAAATCTTCCGAGTTAGATTTGAGGCACTTAGAGTTCCCGGATCGGCCCCGAAACTTGCTGAAATCAGCGTAGCAAATTTTGAGTGCGTTATTGACTTTGAGACCTTTCCAACGGTTCAAACGGTTCACGAATCGGAGTCCCAGATCAAAAGTTATGGCCCCGGGAAGTTGGCGCACTTTCTAGAAGATACAATTGCAAATGTTCTTTTGAAATTTGAACTTCAAGTTGTAATTTTTGGCGCCAAACCGCCTAAACTCAAATTTGAATGTTTTTTTGGCTCCAAACTAAAGAGGAGCTATATTTATGGGTGGGTTTCTAATTTTTGGGTAACTTTTTGGGGGACAAGCTCGCATATTGCGAAAGGGTGATTCTGTAGCTTTCTATAACTTGCATGTGTTGTAGAACTTGGGAATTTGAGATCCTCTGCATGTAAGAAGCTCCATTCTCTAAATAATAAAAATTGTTCTCTTGTTTGTGGGTTATTTTCTAAGTCTCAGGGTGCACCCTCATCAGTGTAGCATTACTCACTTGTGAGTACCCTACTAGACTGCAATTCTCTTACACAGTGTGATTGTCGATTTATGCAGATATGTTTGACAGTGTTGTTTTACGCAATTGCAGGTACTGGGCATTGACTCCGCCTGCTTTGTCAGGTTTGAATGTACCATGACCCAATGGAATATGTTGTTTCATAGATAATGTCAAGTCCCTTCTTAAGCCATCATTCCCTTATGGGACGATCATCTGTCTTGTCACCCATCATTGCTTTGTCGTTCAATTCCATTGCGTCGTTCACGTTTTCGTCATGTTTGGAATTAATTAACTAATTAAATGGTTTATTAAATGAGTTATTTTATTTAATGTGATTCTATTTAAATGTTAAATTAAAATGATTATGTTTATCTTTTGATTTAGTAAATTAAATTAAACAAGATATTTATTTAAATGCAATTGTTGATTTAAATGTACAAACTTAATTTATGTGAAAAGTAGATATTTTGAAGAGTTTATTTTCAACAGTTTGTAAATAAATATCTAGAATTTTGATTTGGAGTTTGAAATTGTGATCTTGAGTAAATTGTTTAAGTTGGAACTAATTGATCAATCTTGATTGCATGTTGATTGTCAGTTAAGTTTTATGATTATGAGTTAATTAGAAATGAATTAAAAGCTTTTGGTGTGCAATATCATTTTCACGGCAATTCCTCTGAGAAGGTTTTTGCACAGCAATTTTCTGGAGAAAGTTTATTTTCATATTATTGTTTTTAAAGGCTCTGGGAAAGCGAATTTGGAAGAAATTTTGTGATTTGTTTATGCATTGGTCTGAAAATCACGGTATTCAAAAGTTGCAACTAAAATTTGGGGAAAAAGCACTCAACATCACTCTGCAACCCAGCTAATCAAGTTCCTATGTGTTTCATCTTTGCTTCCATTTACTTGAAATATGATATATACAAGTTTCTATATAAATTTTTGGAATATTTCTACAAGTATTTTGTACATTCCATATGATATTGTGTTCTTTTGAGTTCTTGAAAAATATTGAGTTGCTGCCCTATCTTGTTTCCAATAATGGTTTTGTTTGTGTTTTGAATCTTTAACTATGGAGGGAATTTGTTAAAATCTTGTATTTATCTGTGGATTGAATCTATTATGTTTTTACTCATTCAAAGGCTAGTTATGCCTAGTATTCGATGCTTAATCCATACACATACTTTGGTGTTTCGCTCTCTGCCTTCCTTTTAATTGATTGAAAATCTTGTTTTCACTTTGCTCTATGAAAATGTTTATGCATGCAACTATAGTTTACATGGTAATGGATGAAGACATTTAAGATATATATCGAACTTTAAAATAAAACTTAATAGACAACGTGGCAACAAAACTTCATACGACAGACCCCTCAGCCTGTCAAGGCCGAGCCAACCCTCAATCAGGGACTAGTTAATTCTAAATTGTTTCTTTAAATATGACGCCCTCCAGATATACATGAACGCCAATTAAAAAACCAACCAATAATCTTGTTGATCCCTCAATCGTATGCCTTGCAAATTCTTTTTGGTTTATTTAGTGTTGATTTCTTTACTCAGCCTTTGATTGTTTGGTGTAGATTGGCCTTGGACGCCTAATTCTTCCCCATTTACCATTGCCTTGAAATTTTATTAATTTTCATGTGTGTGCACCTTGAAAATAGAAGTTTTTGTTTAAGTCTTTAAAATAAATTTCTCCATAATGCGCCCAGTTCTGACATTATATCTACATATTTTATTAATATGTAATTAGATTAAGTTTGATTTTATAAATTAATATTGTAAATATGTATTTCTATGTAGATGATTATGAGGTTAATCATAGAAATAAGTGTAAGACAAAAGAATATGTTTATATTTAAAAGAATGTTAAAAAAAAAATCTTGTCTCTTTGTGAATTAATAAACATTTACTTGTAATATAAAAGCTTAGATGAAATTTAAATGATTCTATTTATATTAAGTTTATTCTTATTGATAAGAATGACAATGTTATCTTTATAAATGATGAGATAATATTTAAGATTTTTTTCTAAATGATATGGCATATAAATTGTGAATTAATGGGTTAATACATTGAACTATTCTTTGATTATGGATTGGTGTCAAGGATAGCTTAAGCGAAAGATTGTTTATTTGTGTTATGGTTTTTTTTTTAGTTATCCAGAGGCTAGGGAACTCTTTGAATGAATTGTTTAATCTATTTGAGTCATGAAGTTCATTTGATATAGTTTATTGAGGGACTAGCCATGCACGTTATATTTGATACCTATGTGGTGATTGGAAGTAAAATGTTCTAAGTTATGATTGAGATGTGCTCATTTTTGGTTTGTTTAATGTACATCATGGCTATCCTTTATATTGATTGTGAGTTATGTTATTAGGAAGAGTGGCTTTCGATAGGGGACGAAACCCTAAGAGGTAACCAGGGTAACCTATCGTAAGTTTATAATCCAGTGAAAACCTAACTAAAAGTATTAGGGGTTGGTTGGTGTTCATTAAATAATTCAAATAATTGTTTGCCTCGCCTTATACCTTAGTGCTTGTAAAGATTAAGGGTAGGTTGAGATGGCCTGGAATGGCATGATTGTTTACCTTGTCTTCTTGAAAGGTAATTTGATTCCACTTGAGTTTGTTTAGGGGCCAAAAATCTATAGAGATTGCCAGGGTAACTCAGTATGAGGGTCGGTAGTCTATGAAGATTCATGAGGGTAACCTAGAGAAACTATGTGATGACACTCTTTTCCTAATGCATGTTATGTGATCTCTTGTGTAGAGTTACCCTTGTTTATGTTGTCGCCTCTAGGAGCTTTGCTTGTTAGTTTTTTGGTTTAGATGTTATATAGTAATGTGTACGTCAAGCCATGTAACTATTATTTTTTGTTTTATTGTTTGTTATCTTTGTGGACCTAATATTATCTCCTAGCATGGAGGGAGTGGACCTTCGGGTACCACGTGGTTGGGAGGAACGTGATTTTTCCTCCATTGGGTCCCCTCGCAGATGTTGTTGTACTTAGATAATATTGTTTGTATGACAGGTTCTTGATTCTACATTGTTTGTGAAGTTGGATGTTGAGCGTACTCATGAACGAGGTTGACAAATGTGATATGTTCTTTATCTATATTGTAGAAACTCTTGATGTGTATGAGTGTACTTATTTTAATGTTATTATATTGATTCGAGATTTTTTATAATCTCACTTGATGTAACCTGGTTATGTAACTTGACTATATAATGATTTTGTGATTGGAACATTCATTATTAATATGATTTATCCTTATTTTGTATGACTTTGGTTTATGTTGTGATGTTCTTACTTGTGAATGTTTAAGTAGCATTATCATGAAACCCTGAGACTATATGTGTTTATGTTTCTTTTGTACTTTTGTTGCAATTGAATGTTTAAAAAAAAATTGTTCAATTAATTTGTTACTTTATGTGTTGTTCTTTGGGTTCCCTAGCGGGACGTTAGAGATTGGTATCAGAGCATAAGGTTCTAACATTGGGTACTCTAGATATTTGTGAGCCCATTAGCTTGTCCTAGATGTTAGACTTTGTAGTATGTGTTTTCCTGTTTATTATTGTTTGCCTTACAACTGAGACTTGTCCTTGATTTGTGTAGGACCATGCCTAGACGTCATGGTAGAGGTCGTGATCAAGGTCGAGGTGGTGGTAGAATGGCTAACCGTCAAGATACTCCCCCTCATAGTTCTCATGAGAGTAAGCATGCAGAACAGCAGGGTCCTTAGGTGGATCAGGTGAGCAGGGAACAAAATTTGAGATAGCCAGAGGTTGAGGGAGCACAGTTGTGTCCCTTATTGGAGGAGGTTCTTGCTTGACTTGGTCCTAGATAGGAGGCTGAACAGGAAGTGGCTAGAGAATTAGACAAATCACCTAGGAGAGTTGTTGATACTAAGGAGCAGGATGCCATTGTTGCGGGGCATATGAGAGACTTATTGAGGGCACGCCCTCCCACATTCGATGGTACTGGTGGTGGTCTGGATGGAAACTTGGCTGATAGACTTAGGACGGTATTTTGCTATAAATCCTTATGGTAGCAATACTAGAGCTAGATGCGTCATTATGCATCTTAGAGGTTTTGCCTCTACTTGGTGGCGATTGGAGGAGAAAAAGCTTCATCTGGAGATTGGCTTTGTCTCATGGGACATGTTCTTAGAGAGATTCAGAGCGTGTTTCCTATCAGATCATTAGATACAGCGACGTGCAGATGAGTTCCATGATCTATGTTAGATGGCCATGTTTATTGAGCAGTTTGAGCGTAGGTTCTACGAACTCAAATAGTACACCAGAATTGTGGACGATGAGGCTATGTTGGTACAACACTTCATTAGGGGCTTGAACGCCCGTATCAGTGGAGGAGTCAAAGTCTTCAATACGAAGACTATGGAGGTAGCCGTGGAGAAGGCACGTATTGTGGAGGAGAATCTGACTTTTGCTTTGGGTGGACATACAGGTGTTCAAATAGGTAGTGCACCTACTATAGGCTTTGGTCCGTGAGGTGGTTAGACTCAGACAGGCGAATCCTCTCAAAACCAATAGACACCCACTAAGGGTGGACAGCAGTAGCAGTAGTGTAACCCACCGAAGAATAAGAATTCTCAAGCTCAACATGGTAATAGTTCACAGTATGGGAAGAACCGTAACTGGTGGCGTAATAAGCACAATCATCAGGATCAGCCAGCATAGAGTGCACAGTCTATGGTTAGCAGAGGCAGTTTTTAGAAATCCAATGCACCTTCAGGTGGCAGGGGTACTGGTTGCTTTTCATGTGGTCAGTAGGGTCACATTGCTAGGAAGTGCCCTATGAGAGGTACATCAGGATTGGGTCAGAAACCAGCAACTTCAGAGCTGACAGTTGGAGATGTAGGCCATTCACACACAGTCTTTGCTGCAGTAGATAACCATCAGGCATATCATTAGAACACTATGGTTGAGACTTCAGGTCAGTTATAGGGTACTAATGTTTCTATCCTTTTTGATTCTAGAGCTACTGATTAATTTATTTCCCCCTCTGTTGTTGAGCAATGTGGACTCGTGGCAGTAAAGCAAAGTGATGGTAGGTAGAATTCACCTCTAGGGTGAAGGTAGCAGTAGAATCCCTTGTTCGTGATTGTGGATTAAGGATTGGATCTCTATCTACCTTAGTAGATCTTTGTGTTACACCTCTTGGTTCGTATGACATTGTTTTGGGTATGGACTAGTTGGAATCCCATTGTGTAGTGATTGATTGTTGACATAAGACAGTACGTTGCTTAGATGATTCTGGTGCTGAAGTTGAAATAATTGGCATTCAGAGACCCATCTCTTTGTAGATTATATCAGCTATGCAGTTGAGGAGATGTCTTCGTCAGGGCTATCAGTTATTTGCAGCAATAGTAAATGACTTGGAAGTAGGAGAGATTCGAGAGGTATCTCTTGATGATTACCCTATTCTTGGGGAATTCACAGATGTTTTTCCCAGTGATATTCCTGGTATGCCTCCAAAACATATAGATTTCATAATTGACTTGGTTCTTGGAGCAGAGCCTATATCTTGAGCTCCATATAGAGTGACCACATAGGAACTAGAAGAGCTTTGTCTACAGTTGGAGGAACTTTTGGCTAAGGGTTTTATATGTCCAAGTGTTTCTCCTTAGGGAGCACCTATCATCTTCATGAAGAAGAAGGATGGATCTCTCAGATTATGTATCGATTATCGTCAATTGAATAAATTACAATAAAGAATCGATATCCCTTACCCAGAATTGATGATCTCTTTGATAAAATAAAGGGAGCTAATGCATTCTCTAAGATTGATCTAAAATCAAGTTACCATCAATTGTGCATTATAGAAGCTGACATTCATAAAATAGCATTTCGAACTCGTTACGAGCACTATGAGTTCACAGTGGTACCGTTCAGGTTAACAAATGCACCATCCATTTTCATGAGTTTGATGAACGATGTCTTTCGCACATACCTTGATCATTTTTTTCTTGTGTTTCTTGATGATATTCTAATCTATTCAAGAAATATGAAGGAGCATGAAGAGAATTTGAGACAGGTATTGCAATGCTTGAGAGAGAATCAGTTGTACGCAAATTTGAAGAAGTGTGAGTTATTCTAGACTAAAGTGAAATACCTTGGTCATATTATCTTTGGAGAGGGTTGTTAGGGTTAGAGATGGAAGATCTAACAATTAAATGCATATTTAATTAACAAAATAGAGAAACTAAAACATTCACAGAATAAATCATAACACAGAATTTAACGTGGTTCACCCAATTGGGCTACATCCACCAAACCGCAGCCATCCAATACTTTTATTATCCAGTAAAAACCCTTTTACAATCTTGTGAATAATCGCATTTTTCATCATACAGTAATACCCATCCGAACCCCCTTTTACCAAGCTTAGAAGCTTCCAGATTTTAGGGTTCTACAAAATTGAATTTTTCCTTTTTCATTGATTTTTCCCTTTTTTGGTGATCACGCGAAAAAGTAGGAAAAATTTTCGAGAACATCACCCAGAACCCAGCCGGGGGCCGGCCCGGCCGGACCCGAGGATGGGGGCCTAGGGTGTCACGATTATACCATGGGCTATCTGATTATATGATCGATTAAATACATACCAGCAATCTCCCCTTGGAAGTCGGGCTCCACACCACCACAATCTCCACTTGGGAGGCCGATCTGGAGCGACAACTGCTTTGCAATTCGGCTCCAACGGAAATAAGTACCTTGGACCATAGCGCTCTATTATACTTGAATTCAGCCTTGAAGGTAGCGAAGAGGGCTACATTCTCCTTAACACCGCCAAATGGCTTATATCTCTTTGGATTTACATCGTATGTATCTTGTCGGCTTGAGCACATCCATCCTCCAACCTTGGCCAGAATGAAATGATATCTCAATTTGTATGTGTTTTGTTTTAGAATGCAAGCGGAATTCTTTGCAAGATGTAGCACTACGTCGTAAACAAGTAATTTTCAGCCTGTTGTTTCCCAACTCCTCCATAAAAGTTGCGACCATATCATCTTTAAGCCTCTGTTGCGACAACATACTCTGCGCCTCGTGATTGGATAAAGCAACCACACACTTGTCGAGAAATCAACTCGCTGCATACCAGCTGCCGATACATAACTTTTGTGGTACTCGCTTTGAGTATCTATATCCCCACCTTCATCACGGTCGATAGCCTTTTTAAATGGGTATTAGGCCCCCAAAACATAAACAATTGTGGATGTTTCTCTCAAATGCACGAGAATCCATTTCGCAGCATTCAATGCTCAACTCAAGGATGATGATACACGCTAACTCCACAACATGGCGTATCAAATTTAGTGCATACCAGTATACAATTTGGAAGCATATGGTACCTTGGACATTTTTTTCTTCCTCCTCTTGTGTCTTTGGACACATATCCTTAGTCAATTTGACATGACTGGGCAAAGGTGTGCTGACATCTTTTGCATTCTTTATATGAAATCTCTGCAACACCTTTTCAACATAGTGCCACTTTAGGAATGCTTTGTTTTTTCTCTATGAATTTTCATACCAAGGATTTGCTTTGCTGCACCCAAATCCTTCATAGCAAAAGACTTTGCTAACTGTTGTTTCAACTCCCTTATGTAGTCCATGTTAGATTGACTGCAAGCATATCATCAACATATAAACACAAAATAGTGTGGCTATCATTATCCAGCCTCTTAAAATAAACACAATGGTCGAATTACACCGCTATAGCCTTGCTCGATACATAAAAGCTGTCAAATTTCAAATACCATTGCGAGGTTAGCTGCTTCAAGCCATATAAACTTTTCTTCAATCACGCACTGGATTTCTTCTTGCAGCACGACCTCAAATCCTTGGCCGTTTGTTCCATATAAATTTCCTCTTCCAAATCACCATGGAGAAAGTGTTTAACATCAAGGTATTTCTAAATGAAATCTTGACGATACAATACTTAAAACAATACGAATAGAAGTCATTTTAACAGCAAGAGAAAAAATCTCATCAAAATCAATACCCTTTTTCTGTGCAAATCTCTTTACAACTAATCTGGCTTTAAATCTTTTCTTACCTGCATCCTCCTCTTTCAGCCTATAAATCCATTTGTTTGGTAAAGCCTTTTTACCTGCAGGCAACTTGCATAAATCCCAAGTCTGATTTTCTAGCAAGGAGTCCATTTCTTCTTTCATTCCATGCTCCCCCTGAACCTTGGTATCCACCTGCATAGCTTCATCATAATATTACGGTTCACCCGGCATCGGTTAACGGAATGGTATACAAGAGAGAGAATCTTTAAGGTCCTTGTATGAATTAGTCTTTTTAAAGGAGTTTATTTAATTATTCTGCTGTTGTTGCCCAGCATGAGGAACCACTGAAACATCATTGTTTGGAGTATCATCCAACACTACATAATCTTTTCCTTTCTTCTCATGTTGAAGCAACAGATCTTTGTACAACACTTTCTCATTGAATATGACATCCCTGCTTCTCACAATTTTTCGATTTTCAAAATCCCAAATCCTATAACCAAATTCATCAATGCCATATCCAAAAAATATACATTTCTTTGATTTTTCATCAAGCTTGGTTATTTTGAATCTGTAATGCAAATGCTTCTGGCAGAAGGTTTTGAGAAAGAATAACTCACCTTCTTACCTTTCCATGCTTCCTCACGGAATACCACAACGAAAGGATTAGAAGGACTATTAATTAGATAGCAATGATGTTCTGATCTGCCCACATTTTAAAGCTGATGACTGTCTTTGATCTCATAGTCAGATACTGCAGCTCCATTATTGTCTATTCATGCGTTTCGGCCCTCCATTTTCTGGAGTGTGACCGTTACACCCTCAGATACCTGGCTAGAGGAACAATAATCTTCCGACTCTGCTGCCAATGCTCACCACCATTGCTCGGATCGAGACATTTTAACCTTTTGAAATCGACTTCAAGCAAGCTTCATTTTTTAAAAGTTCAAATGCTAGGATTACGCCTAAAACCAATCCTTACGCCTTTCTAGTTGCATCATCAATAGATGTAACATAATACAAAGAACCCACTTAGGAGAAGATACGAGGTACGGTCCCCATACATCCAGTATGCACGGCTCCATTCTCTGTCTGCTTCCCATCCTTAGAAAACTTACTCTCTTTTTATTTTCCTTTTGCTTTCCACGGAAATCCATATTAACACATTTTAGACACAGTAAAAGAGCATTATTTGAATGGAAGTAATTTCTATACCTTTGCACTCATATGCCCAAGTCTATTATGCCACGGGGGCTGGGTGTCTGATGTCTACCAGGCTTTATCTGATGTATGCATGATCGGTCGCCACATACCAACAAGGGTATTGTTTGGATCCCTCAAAGATCCAAGCCATTATTGATTGGTTTGTGCCTACCAATGTAGCTGAGGTTCATAGTTTTATGGGTCTTGTCGAGTATTACAGACAACTTGTTCAGGGGTTTTCAAGGATTGCTCATCCTATTACTTCTCTTCAGAGGAAAGGGAAGAAATTCATTTGGTCAAATCAATGTCAGTCATCTTTTTAGACACTCAAGGAAAAATTGACTAGTGCACCTATCTTAGTAGTTCCTAACCCTACTAAGAATTTTTTTGTATGCACTAATGCGTCTTTGGAGGGATTAGGAGATGTGTTGATGCAAGATGGTTGTGTGATTACTTATGAGTCTCGCAAACTCAAGGATCATGAATTGAACTATCCTACACATGATTTGGAGCTAGCTGTAATTGTTCATGCTCTAGTTTGGTGGAGGAATTTCTTGTTGGGGCATCATTTTGAACTTCATTGTGATCACCGTAGTCTGCAATATATTTTCACACAGCCTAATTTGAATGTTAGGCAGAGATGGTGGATGGAGTTCTTATGCGAGTATGACTTTGAGGTGAAATTTGTCTAGGGGAAAGAGAACGTAGTGGCTGATGCTCTTAGTCGGCGAAGGCATGAGCTTTCTGTTGTGCCTCTTGGAGTTGATTTCAAGAGCCAGATTTTAGTAGCACTTCCCATAGATAGATTGTATTAGGAGGTGAAGACAGAGTTAGGAACAAGTAGACCCTTGGAGGGTAGATTCACAGGATATACTCTTGAGTCAGATAGATTGTTGTGACATTTGGGTCGTATCTATGTACCACATTCAGAAGGTCTTCGTACTTTGATTATGTCAGAGGCACATCAAGCACCTTATTCAACTCATCCAGGTGTTAAGAAAATGCATGCAAACCTTTGGTAATTGTACTTTTGGCCAGGAATGAAGCGTGATATTACTAATTTTGTTTCAAGGTGTCTTGAGTGCTAGAGAGTTAAGGCTGAGCACCAACATCCTGCAGGACTGTTATAGCCACATCTCATTCCTGAATGGAAGTGGGATATCATATCAATGGACTTCATTGTTGGTTTACTTATGTCATCTCGTCGACATGATGTTATTATGGTTACTGTTGATAGATTTTCTAAGGTAGCACATTTTTCTCCATTTCATTCTTCCTATAATGCCTCTTTTGTAGCCAATATATTCATGGAGGATATTGTTTGGTTGCATGGAATTCCTTGCAGAAACATTTCTAATAGAGATCCTGTGTTTACATTAGCATTATGGACATCAATGCAGCATGCTTTAGGTACTCAGTTGAACTTCAATTCATCTTATCACCCTAAGACCGATGGTCAGACTGAGAGGTTCAATCAGATTCTTGAGGATATGCTCAAGATGTATGTAATGGATCAATAGTCGCATTGGGAAGATTATCTTTACTTAGTGGAATTTTCCTACAATAATGGGTATCATAGTTCCATAGGTATGCCTCCTTTTTAGGCATTGTATGGATGTCCTTGTCGAACTTCGTTGAGTTGGGATCAACTTGAAGATAGAGTTCTACTTGGACCTGAGATGCTTCAGGATATGGAGCAATAGGTTGATCCCATCATAGAGCACTTGGTGGCGGCATACGACAGGCAGAAGAAGTATGTCAATGCGCATAGAGTGGATCGTCAGTTTTAAGTTGGCGATAGGGTATTTCTTCGGGTGTGTCCACAAAAGAGTCCAATCCGTTATGGAAAAGGCTCTAAGCTCACACCTCGCTTTGTTGGACCGTTTGAGATTCTGGAGAGGATTGGTCCTATAGTGTACTAACTTGCTTTACCGCCTAGATTTTCACACATTCATGATGTTTTCCATGTATCTATTCTTAGGCCTTATCATCCTAATATTTCACATGTGCTCGATTGGAATACATTATAGGTAGAGGACAGGAAGCTGGATTTGGAGCCCGTGGGAATTCTTCAGCATAGGAGACTCACCCTCAAGGGTCGAGACGTAGATCAGGTGAGGGTCCAGTGGGATCCTAGTGATGAGGCATCAGCTACTTGGGACGATGCGACACACATGAGAGAGCTTTATCCTTATCTGTATGTAGGCTTCCAGGAGTAAGCCTTATCCTAAGGGGGAGGATGTAGTGTCCCTCTAGTTGCTACACTTTGTTTCAGTTTGTTTTTGTTCAGTTGATAGTAGTTTTAGTTTTTTTTATACTATGCCATTTTATTTCAGTTACTATACTAATATTATGTAGGTTTTTATACTGTGTTGATGATACATTAGAGACATTGTGCATCATCTGATTATGTTTGTGTGGCGACATTATGATAAACTTTATGCATGTTTAAGATGATGTATCTGATGTAGTATTGTATGTTAGTCTTGGTGAAGAAGACACTGTAGCATTACTCACTCATGAGTACCCTGCTACACTGCGATTCTCTTACACAGTGTGATTGTCGATTTATGCAGATATGTTTGATAGTGTTGTTTTATGTAGTTGCAGGTACCGGGCATCGACTCCACCTGCTTTGTCGGGTTTGAGTGTGCCATGACCCAATGGAATATGTTGTTTCGAAGATAATGTCAGGTCCCTTCTTAAGCCATCGTCCCTTATACGACAATCATCTGTCTTGTCACCCATCATTGTTTTTTCATTCGATTTTGTTGTGTCATTCATGTTTTTGTCATGTTTGGAATTGATTAACTAATTAAATGGTTTATTAAATGAGTTATTTTATTTAATGTGATTTTCTTTAAATGTTAAATTAAAATGATTATGTTTATGTTTTAATTTATTAAATTAAATTAAACAAGATATTTATTTAAATGCAATTGTTGAATTCAATGTGCAAACTTAATTTATGTGAAAAGTAGATATTTTGAAGAGTTTGTTTTCAATAGTTTGTAAATAAATATCTAGAATTTTGATTTGGAGTTTGAAATTGTGATCTTGAGTAAATTGTTTAAATTAGAACTAATTGATCAATCTTGATTGAATACTGATTGTCAATTAAGTTTTGTGGTTATGAGTTAATTGCAAATGAATTAAAAGATTTTGGTGTGCAATATCATTTTCACGACAATTCTTCTGAGAAGGTTTTTGCACAACAATTTTCTGGAGAAAGTTTATTTTCGTATTATTATTTTTAAAGGCTTTGGGTAAGCGGATTTGGAAGAAATTTTGTGATTTTTTTATGCATTGGTCTGAAAATCGTGGTATTCAAAAGTTGTAGCTGAAAATTTGGGGAAAAAGCTCTCAACATCACTCTACAACCCAGCTAATCAGGTTCCTCTATGTTTCATCTTTGCTTCCATTTACTTGAAATATGATATATAAAAGTTCTTGTATAAACTTTTGGAATATTTCTACAAGTATTGTGTACATGTTGTATGATATTGTGTTCTTTTGAGTTCTTGAAAAAGATTGAGTTGCTTCCCTATCTTGTTTCCAATAATGGTTTTGTTTGTGTTTTGAATCTTTTACTATGGAAGGCATTTGTTAAAATCTTGTATTTATTTGTGGATTGAATCTATTATGTTTTTACTCATTCAAAGGCTAGTTATGCCTGGTATTCGATGCTTAAGCCGTACACATACTTTGGTGTTTCTGATTGAAAATCTTGTTTTTACTTTGCTCTGTGAAATTTTTTATACATGCAACTATAGTTTACATGGTAATGGATGAAGACATTTAAGATATATATCGGCCTTTAAAATAGACCTCAATAGACAATGTGGCAATAGAACTTCATATGGCAGACCCCTCAGCCTGTCAAGGCCGAGCCGACCCTCATTCAGGGACTACTTAATTCTAAACCATTTCTTTAAATCTAATGCCCTATAGATTTACATGAACGCCAATAAAAAACCAGCCAATAATCTCGTTGATCCCTCAATCAGATGCCTTGCAAATTCTTTTTGGTTTATTCAGTAATAATTTCTTTACTTGACCTTTGATTATTTGGTGTAGATTGGCCTTGGACGCCTAATTCTTCCCCATTTACCATTGCCTTGAAATTTTATTAATTTTCATGTGTGCACACCTTGAAAACAGATTTTTTTGTTTAATTTAAGTCTTTCTTTTCATTGTTGTAAGATATTCTTTTTAGTCGATGGGGGATAAGAATTGTCAATACTTTAAAAGAAATCTCTCCATAACGTGCCCTGTTCTGACATTAGATCTACATATTTTATTAATATGTAATTAGATTAAGTTTGATTTTAAAAATTAATATTGTAAATATGTATTTCTATGTTGATGATTATGAGGTTAATCATAAAAATAAGTGTAAGACAAAAGAATATGTTTATATTTAAAAGAATGTTAAAGAAAAGATCTTGTTTCTTTGTGAATTAATAAACATTTACTTGTAATATAAAAGCTTAGATGAAATTTAAATGATTCTATTTATATTAAGTTTATTCTTATTGATAAGAATGGCAATGTTATCTTTATAAATGAATAAATAATATTTAAGATTTTGTTCTAAATGAATATGGCATATAAATTGTGAATTAATGGGTTAATACATTGAACTATTCTTTGATTATGGATTGGTGTCAAGGATAGCTTAAGTGAAAGATTGTTTATTTGTGTTATGGTTTTTTTAGTTATCTAGAGGCTAGGGAACTCTTTGAATGAATTGTTTAATCTATTTGAGTCATGAAGTTCATTTGATATAGTTTATTGAGGGACTAGCCATGCACGTTATATTTGATACCTATGTGGTGATTGGAAGTAAAATGTTCTAAGTTATGATTGAGATGTGCTCATTTTTGGTTTGTTTAATGTACATCATGGCTATCCTTTATATTGACTGTGAGTTATGTTATTAGGAAGAGTGGCTTTCGATAGGGGCCAGAACCCTGAGAGGTAACCAGGGTAACCTATCGTAAGTTTATAATCCAATGAAAACCTAATTAAATGTATTAGGGGTTGGGTAGTGTTCATTAAATCATTCAAATAATTGTTTTCCTCACCTTATACCTTAGTGCTTTTAAAGATTAAGGGTAGGTTGAGATGGCCTAGAATGGCACGATCGTTTACCTTGTCTTCTCGAAAGGTAATTCGATTCCACTTGAGTTTGTTTAGGGGCCAAAAATTGGTAGAGATTGCCAGGGTAACTCGGTATGAGGGTCGATAGTCTATGAAGATTCATGAGGGTAACCTAGAGAAACTATGTGATGACACTCTTTTCCTAGTGCATGTTATGTGATCTCTTGTGTAGAGTTACCCTTGTTTATGTTGTCACCTCTAAGAGCTTTGCTTGTTTTTCTTTTGGTTTAGATGTTGTTATATCGTCATGTGTACGTCAAGCCATGTAACTGTTATGTTTTGTCTTATTGTTTTTTATCTTTGTGGACCTGATATTATCTCCTAGCACGAAGGGATTGGACCTTCAGGTACTACGTGGTTGGGAGGAACATGCTTTTTCCTCCATTGGGTCCCCTCGCAGATGTTGCTTAGACCATCGTGTTTGTGGCCAGTTGTGATTGCATTGTTGGTAAAGTTGGATGTTAGGCATGCCCTTGACGAGGTTAACAATGTGATATATTTCGCATCTATATTGTATATACACTCTTTTATGTGTATGAATGTACTTGTAATGTTATTATTGATTCGAGGGTACATTTTATAAATGCTTGAGTGTAACTGGATTATTTATGTAACTTGACTTCTCATATTCAGTTGCGTAGTTGTTGTTTGTTGGTAAATATGATTTATCCATATGTTATGACTTTTGGACATGTTTTGCAGATGTTCTTACTTGAATGTTTAGAGAGTAGTGTTGTCCACAGAGAACCCTTAAGGTATATGTGTTTATGTTTTGCTTTTGTACTTTTTGTTTGATTGAATGTTTAAAAAATGTTTGTTAATTTGTTACTTTATGTGTTGTTCTCTGGGTTCCCTGGTGAGGCGTTACACTCTTAAGGGTTTGTATATGTTACACCTCATTTTTTAGTTACTAGGTTACTTTTACCTTGTAAGTAAATAAGATGATAAATGTTTATTATAACTTTAATATGTTCAATAGGAGAATGAAATATTGAATATGCCTTATGATGCCATTGCTTTTAAAGGTATGAATATGTTTTATATTGATGGAAAATGCGAAGAATGTATATGAATTGCAATATGATTACTTTAATGCTTGGATGATGCAAATGATTTATGATACTAATGGATTTTATGTGAACGGCTAACTACCTATGTGATTTACTATGCTGAATACAAGAATAGGTTTGAACCTCCAGAAGAGAGGGGTAGTATCACTCAGGAGAGGAGCTTGGTCTAGTAACCCTTTATGAGCTTAACTGAGCATTCACACACTCACACCCTAGTTGGTCTAGTCAAGTTAGTTCGTGGAACTAGTAGGTAGCCTTTGGTCATTGAATGTGAATACTTTGCAATGGTTTTGGATATGGTCTTGTTTTGTGGATGTTCTTTATTGGGGAACTTGCATGATTGAGTCTTTATGTTGAATGAAATTTCTTTCTTATGTGTTCATACTTGGATGCTAATCGATGAGGTATATGCCTGGAATGTATATATATACATATATATATGTATATATACATATATTTACATATACATATATGTATATATATATATGTATATATATGCATATATGTATATATATATATATATATGTATATATATGCATATATGTATGTATATATATGTATATATATATATGTGTGTGTGTGTGTATATATATATGTGTGTGTGTATATATATATATGCATGTATGTATGTATGCACTTTGTGTATCTAAGTCAATCAACGAATATGTGAGGAGTATGTGTCTAAGTTTGGATATTAAAGTAATGATATATGTATATTAAAATATGCATATATTAATGTATAAGTATATTATTATGTTCATGTAAACAAATATATTTATATATTAGTATACGTATATATGTATATACATATATATAAATACTTAAATATATATATTTGAATGACAATTAATATATAAGAACATTCGTAGGTATAAATATGTGTGTGTGTGTAGGTATAAATATATATTTATATATCAATATATATACATACATATATATGTATACATGTATACATATATGTATATGTATATATCTATTTATATATGTATATATATTTATATATGTATATATACATATATATATATACATATATATATGTATATATCTTTATATATGTATGTATATATAAATATGTATATATACATACATATATATACATACATACATACATACATATATATATATGTATATATATGTATGTATGTATGTATGTATGTATGTATATGTATATATATATACATTGTATATACACTATATATACATATACATACATATATATCTATATATATTTATATATGTATATACATACATATATATGTATGTATATATGTAGTATGTATATATATATGCATATACATATATATATATATGTATATATGTAACGCCCCGCCATGCAACCCTAGGGAAAGTGGTGAATTACTAATCAAACGCGATAATTTTTTTTTTTCTTTAAGTATAATTAACAAGTAAGTTCACTATGTATTGCCAACATTCCCTAAGGCTACGAGACTGAGTTTACTTCAATCTAAACATGAACATGAAATAAAACCAATACATAAAATTGCTTAACAATTAATTGCTCATACATTCCATACATTATAAAATTAAATCAAAGACATAAGAATTTCATGTGATCCCAATGATATACTTTACAATATGGTTACAACGCTCATTCCCCGAATGAGATACTTCCAAAATATAAGGATTACAATTACAACTTCCACCTCGATACAAAGAGGGGTATAAGATTACAATAATAACTGAAAGAGTAAACATGAAGAACTAGTCCCACGAGCTCTCCAACTGGAAATCTCGTCCATACAAACAAAATCCGACCCAATGGATTATGGTGCACATTCTACCCAACCATATGATACCCGAAGGCTCACCCCCCGTGCTAGGAGATAGTAACAAGGATTCCTAGGCAAGACCTTCTACCTCTAGACATAGACTTCACAAAACTGATACGAAATAAATACAAGTACCACATCACATGAACGTAACGGTCATACAAACAACTCTAGTACGACTCTCACACCACTGAACAAGTCACATTACTTCCAGACAGAAAATAGATCGAGAATGTCACAAGACCAAACCCACAAACTGTTGACTTAGGAAGAGTGTCATCGCATAGCTCGTCAAGGGATATCCTCTGGGAATCTTCCTAGGCTCCGGCCCCCACCATGGGTTATCTTGGTGGCCTCTACCGAAATCCCGGCACCCATGCTCACTCATGTGGAATCAAATACCTCTCGTGAAGACAAGATAGATGACCTTGCCATTCCAGGCCTTCTCGTCTCATCCCAAGTCTAGACAAGCCCTTGGGTCCATGAGCGAGGCATAATTAATCTTGTTTAATGTTTGATGCAACCTAAGCTTCTAAAAGTTTATTTATTTATCACTGAATTAACCAACTTGCAAAGAGTTTCCCTGACACCACTTTGTGTGTCGGCCCCCATTGCAAGCCACTCTTCTAAGACAACTCGTGGAGTAATTCCACACTCAAGGGTACATACGTGCGACCTAAGGAGAATGACTCCTATATAGGACCTCAAGTGCTCACATCCCGTTCTCAATAACCGGGTTAAAATTGGATAAGTTTTGACGCACTACCCCAAAGAATCTAAAGGTTGACTATCCAAGAAGACAACCCAAAACAATAAACGAACCCCTATCTGGAAGACTTCAAAACATTTACTCTATTTTCACAACATTGAGAAAGAATTATTAAACACTAAAAGCATTTCGAACAATTAAATAAGCTAATGTTCGGATTCCTAAATCCAGTCAATCACAGTTTTCATTTCTTGCATTTATCCAATCAAGTACACCAATTTCATTTCACGACATTGAAATAATTAAAAGCCATTCATTTATTCTAAGTTTCACAATTAAATTCCATAATCAAGCATTTCAGTGATTGAAGTCATTTGATTAAAATAATCATTCATTAACTCTAAATTTCACGATTATAATCATAATCAAAACACTTAAATAAATGAAGTCATTTGATTAAAATTAAATCCATTCACCTACTCTAAGTTTCCCAATTATTCTCATATTCAAAACATCATACTAAATAAAACATTTTCTTTAAAATCTAATTAATCTTTACTTCAACTTAGAGTAATTCAATTAATTAAAACTCCACTATACCAGAAAATACATTTTTTCATTAAATATGTAAATACATAAAAGCATATACATTAAATGTACATATACTTATGATATATATTTATTTATTGAAATATTTAAATCTCCTTAATATAACAATTTAATTGAACTAACTAATCCAATTAAATATATATAAATATTGTTATTTAAATATTAAAATAATATTATATATATATATAATATACATATTATATATAATATATAATATATAATATATATATTATATATTATATATATAATATAATATATAATATATAATATATAATATATAATATGTATATAATATATAATATATAATATATAATATATATTATATATATATTATATAATATAATATTATATATATAATATATATTATAATATATATGAGTATATATATAGTATATATATATATATATATATGTATATATATATATATATATATATATATATATATTAATATATAATAATATTTTTAATATTAAAATATTATTTATAAAGAAAATTTTAAAAAACAAAACAAAATTTTGAAACTTTGGTTTGAGACCATCGAGAGCAACCCTAGGCTGCCACTTGTGACCTCCATGCAGTGTTAGTGGGCAACCTGCTGCCATACCTGGGCAGCAGTATTTGTTGTTTCCATGCTGACCGCAGGTCGAGGGAAGTGTGGGGCAGTACCTCCACACAGCATAATAGGCGTCTTGAGTGCGAGGGCTTTGGCCCTACCCTCTGCCCGATGAAATTTTGCATTAACAAAAGCGTTTCAAATAAAAATATGTAAAAAATTGAGAAAAACCTGGAACTTTTTTAAAGCCTAAAAATTTTTGAAATAAAGAAATCTAAAATATACCGATATATATATATATATATTTGTAAGTATATATGCATATATATATATATATATATTTACAAATATATATGTATATATATACCCAGATCTTTCATTCACAGTGATATTGTGCAAATGATCTATAAATTTGCAAGAACAGAAATAATTTTGTTCAAACTCAAGGGTTTAAGATTTTAGTTTGAAATGGAGGTTTTGTTTTTGAGTTTTCTCCCTATTTCCATTGTGTAAGTTTTGTTTTGGTTTTCATTTCAAGATCTATCAACAAATTTGCAAATCTGAAAGCATTTCTCATGGATTTTCTTTGAATCTAAGCAACATTTCAATTTTAAACCCTTTCAAAATGAAGCAAGAAATTAGAAAAAGAAAGGAAGGAACCTTGTGTTTTCTCCCCAAGTTTGAAGCTCTCAACAATGGTGAATCCAAGCACTCCTTCAACTCCAAAATCAGCCCAAGCAAAGCTCTCCACCAAAGACCAAGAATTGTGTATGCAAAATGAAGTTTCATCTCTTTACCTAGGGTTTTCCCCAAATTTGGCCAAAACCCTAAAATGGCCCACTTACTAATTTTTAAATCATTTGGAGGATATTTCTATTTTAAATTTTTAAAACACTTTTATTTTCAAATTGAAATCTCATGCAAATTCAAAATTTCATTTAAAACTAAAATCTCAAAGTTGCAAGAATTCCAAAATTTCCAAAATGTGACATTTAAATATATTTCCATTTTTTTTAATTATCATTTAAATCAAATCTCTAATATGATTTTCATTTCCATTATAATTTTAAATCTAAATATACAATAATGACAAAATAGCTCTTTCATTTAAATTTATCACCATTAATCTAGTTAATCAATAACTAAAAATGATTTTATTAATTTAAATCAAAATAACCAATGGAATAAATTGTATTTCAACATTGAAACTAAATACATTAAATCATCATTTACACCATATCTACCATTTAATAATCATTAACATAAGGAAAGAAATGGTTAATTAGAGAGGAAAGAACCAAATCAAACCCGCTAAACCCGACGACAACTATGACTAGGGTGACGACTTGGCACGGAAACCTAGCTACTATCTCCCAATCAATTACCATTGGTCAATGGACACGCTCAAACCTGTGAAGCCAGGTGGAGTCGATGTCATGTACCTGTCAACCTACAAGCCAAGAGTATGTCGAACATGCAATATACATATTTATATATAATAAGACACACCGTGAAGCGGAAATCTCGGAATCATAGGGCGCTCGCAAGCGAGTGATACAATCCCGTCCCCTTCACCAATACAGATTTTAAAACTGACGAATCTAACAATCAACAATGTAATTAAAGCATAAAGCATTTTAAATTAAACAATTGTTACATTAATTCAAAACATGCCATAATGATAACATATAGTTAAAATCCCATCACATCAAAATATAATGTTTACATCGCTTAACAAATAGCGGTCAAAAGTAACCAAGTATCAAAGTCAAAGTGCTACAGAAATGAAGCATACATAACAACACCAATCAATCAAACGAGAAAAATGGAGGGGTGCTACAATATATATATATACTATATATATATATATATACATACATTTATATGTATATATACATACATATATATAGTTAGGGTTACAATTATGTTTAGGGTTTAATTAGGGTTAGGGTTACAATTAGACTTCTCCAATAAAGCTTAAGATTTTAATTAGGGTTATTGTTAAGTGTTAGAGTTAGGATTCAATTAGGGTTCAAGGCCAGGGTCAGGGTAGGTACATTTAGGCTTCACTTAAGATTAGGGTTCAATTACAGTTTGGGTTCAACTAGGGATAAGATTAAATTAGGGTTACATTTTAATTGGGGTTAGGGTTCAATTATAGCTAGGGTTCAATAGAATTGAGCTTACAAATAGGGTTAGAATTATGATTAGGAGTAAAATTAAAATTAGGGTTATAGTTAGGGTTAGGTTTAGAATTAGGATTAGGGTTATTGTTGTGGTTGGGGTTATAGTTAGGGTTGGGGTTAGGTTTAAATTACAGCTAGGGTTAGGTTACAATTATGGTTCTCTAATAAAGCTTAGGTTTTTAATTAGGGTCAGTGTTAAGCGTTAGGGTTAGGATTAAATTAGGATTCAAGGTCAAAGTTAGGGTTAGGTACGTTTAGGCTTCACTTCATATTACGTTTAGGGCTAAGATTTAATTAGGGTTAGGGTTCAATTAGGATTAGGTATAGGGTATAATTAGGCTTAGGGTTAAATTACAGTCAAGGTTAGGGCTAGGGTTAAATTATGGTTAGGGTTTAATTAGGGTTAGGTATATAGTTCAATTAGGGTAAAGGTTTAATTATGGTTAGAGTCTAATTATGGGGTTAGGGTTACAATTGGGGTTCAAATTGGGTTACAATCAGAGTTAGGTTTAGTATTCAATTAAAGGGTTAGGATTGGGGATCAATTAGAGTTAGGGTTATAGTTAGGATTCAATCAGCATGTAAGGGTTAGTGTTAGGGTTAGGATTAAGATGGTCTTCAAAGTTAAGGTTAGAATTCAATTAGGATTAGGGTTAGAATTCAATTAGGATTAGTGTTTAGGTTAAGGTTAAATTAGGGTTATAGTTTAATTAGGAACACTTTAGAGCCCAATTATCATAAGTGTTCAATTAGGGTTAGGGTTAGGGTTAGAGTTTAATTAGGAACACTTTTAGAGTCCAATTACGATAAGTGTTCAATTAGGGTTAGGGTTAGAGTTCAATGAATGTTCATTTTATGTTAGGGTTTAAGAAGCTTAACTATATCTCTAGCCCTAACCATAAGCTTAACTATATCTCTAACCCTAATCCTAACCTAAACCCTAAACCTAA
>VDFB02374334.1:0-11692 GCA_007258455.2 Sequoia sempervirens
TTTTAATAAAATACTTTAATAGTAAAGGTCCAAAATGGAGAAATTATTGAGTGATTATATTTTAATAGTGTGATCCCATTATCCTCTATATCCATCATCTCATATCACTAATCAATATAAAAAAGGCACACACCCTTGAACCTTTTCCAACATACCCACACCAACCCATCCATTGTACCTCCATATCATTCCTCTTCATCCACCAATCCCATTGCTCTTGGAAGAAATTTGGATGCCAAATCTCAAATGCATAAAGCCAAAAGCCACAAAATTTAAAGGATCAACATGTCCCATAGAAAATACATGCAAAAACAAATAAAAATATGATCCAAAATAAAAAATTTAAATCCCAAATGCCACAAAGGCCCGTGAAGAAAAAATAAAAATCAAAAGCTATGTGGATTCCAAAAATACTCATAGAATCAATGCATCCCAAAGATAAATCAAATTTGGCATCCAAACTTGCTTAAATCCAAAAGCTCCATCCAACTCTACATCCTCCACCCCATCTAATAATCCTTTATTACCTCCATCCATTTTGGGTCCTTATATCCCAAAATCCACATCCACTCCTCCATATAAATCTCAGCTAAATTCAAAATCCACTTCTCTTTCACAACTCCACCACCGTTAGGGTGTGTGCTAATGCCAATCTTTCCAACATTTCCATCCACTCATCTACAAGTCTTCCATCAACCCATCCATTATCCAACATTGATCTTTTATCCTTTCATCCCTCTTATCCAATCCTTTGCATAAATCTATATCCCTCACCATCTTCCCATCCATTTCATCCCCCTAACCATCATTCTACCAACATTTATGATCATACCTCCAATTATCCATGGTCTAATGGAGCACATCTTCAAGGGATACCATCCATGGAACTAGATTCTTGAGTCCTCCCTTCATCTCCTTATCATGCATCCACCATCTTCCAAATCCAATTATCCATATCCTCATCCTTCTCCATCCATCCTATTCCCAACAACTTAGACAAATAAAAAAAAGAGAAAAGAGGAAAAAAAAAAGAAAAAAGAAAAAGTAAAGAGAAATCATTCATCTAATGGTGATTTAAACCACTTCTTGTGGTACCTTGGATAAGTACCATTATGAAAACCTGGCAATAGGTGTCATGTGTAATCCATTACCCTCTTGCACTCTACACTTGGGGGAAAGTTTCAACCATGTTATCCTACCTATCACCCCCCCTTCATCCCTTATTTTATATCCATTGTCCTATCTAAAATCATCCTTTCTTTCCCTCCTTTGATATTGACAAGGATAAGGATCTCCATAGACATCATGCATTATATCCTTCTATCTTTCTTATCCTATCCATATCACTCATTCCATATCCCTCATCCTATCCAAATCCATCTTCCCTTCCCATATTTGGTCTTGATGAAGAGCCTAAGGGTCAAATATCAATGCATTTATATCCTATCCACTTGATCTTAATAATCCTATCTATATCCTCCAGCCTATATCCCCTATACTACTTCCATCCTCATATCCTATCTAATTCCTCCCCTCTTTTCACCCTTGATCTTGATAAAACTAGGGGTCATATTGCTTTTGCACTATCCTTCCATATCATACACCACTCATCATCTTGCATCCATGATTGCACTTAGTCCTTTGCAACTAGTCCTTGGATCTCCATCTTCCTACCCTCCATCCACCACCATCCATTATCCAAATTCCTCTCTCCTATCCATAAAATTCCTCCATCCTTCCATCCTTTATCAATTATTGGTTTTCCCTTGTAAGCAGTCTAAGGACTCCAATCCACTTCTCCAACATTTATCCCTCCATCATCCTATTCAATCCTAAAAAGAAGTCATTCCAAATTTAATAAGCCTAATCCATACAATCTTGCTATGCAACCTAGTGCATCATCCATTCCTTGGCTTTGTTTCTAGCATTGCTGCAAACCTTGATCCTTTAGTCATATTATCATCATAGGGATATGTCTTTCCCAATCCTCACATTGTTTCAGGATGTAGCCTTCCCATATCAAAGAATGTCATCATCATCAACTATCAATTGGTTTTTAAATTCACTAGGGGCATGACCATATTTGTCCTCGGATGCTTGTATATTCCTACTCATTTGATTGTGGGTACCTTTCACATACATTTGTCCTGGTCCTTATAGTGTATCATCCATAACAAAATCTCATTCCTACACCAATCCACAATAAATCTTTGTCATCTTTCTCATAGTTGACATTTTGTCTTTCATTTTCCATGTTTGATCATAATAAGGCTTATATCATTATCCATTCCTTATAATTGGTCCTATACCTACTCGAAGGCAAGTACTTAACTCATGTCTTCAATGGATCCTAGACTTGGTGTTGGAGGTCATCATCTCAAAAACCCAAAAAAATACAAATAATTTCAAAAATCCAAAAATCAAAACATCTCAAAAATCCAAACAAATTAGAAAACTTTGAAATCCAAAAAAAAATCAGAAAGTTTCAAAATCCAAAAAAACAAAAAATTCCAAAAGTCTACAAACATCCAAATAACTTTCAAAATCCCAAAAACAATGTCAATTCCTATCATTCCAAGTCCAATCAAACTACGTTGCCTTTGTGTGTATAACATAGAAAAGGCTATCTTCAATGAGCCCTCGAGGCACTAGGCTAGTCCTTTAGGGTTTGTTAGGACAAGCCAATCATGATTCAATCCATAATAAATAATCTAAGGTCAAGTTAGTTGAACTATGATGTCTCTGTGCATGCTACATAGGCAAGGCCATCTTTGATGAGCCGTTGAGGCACTAGGTCAATCCTTTAGAGTTTTTCAAGTCAGTCACTATCCATAACATAATAAATAAAACACTTTTATCAGACACAAACATCCATCTAAGTCTCAATCAAATCATGAACCAACATATTAACTATGAATTAGTCCTCAATCCAAACCAATCAATTTCCTAATCAGTAAAATGTCAAATCAATAATTACTAGTCAAATTGATAGTCTTATATGTAATGCCCCACCACACAACCCTAGAGGAAGTTGCAATTAACTACACAAACGCACTAATTTTTTTTTTTAAGTACAAATAACATGCAAGTTCACTACCCATTGCCAACAACCTCTAAGGTTACGAGACATAGATTACTTTAAAACCCAAACAAGAAACATGAATTGAAAACATCACATTTAATTACTTAACAAATTAAGAACACATACATTCCATACATGATAAAATTACATCCAAGCACAAGAGATACCACATGTTTCCAATAATATAATTTACAATATGATTACAACTCTCATTCCCCGAATGAGGTAAATCCAATAAACATGATTACAAATTACATCATCCACCTCGATACAATGAGGGGTAATAAATTACAATAATAACTGAAAAGAATAAAGCATGCAAAGGAATTGGATCCCACGAGCTCTCCAACTGAAAATCTTGTCCACACGAACAAAAAGATGACCCAACAGATTAAGGTGCACATTTCACCCAACCATGTGATACCCGAAGGCTCACCCCCCGTGCTAGGAGATAGTAACAAGGAATCCTATACAAGACCATCAATCTATAGACACAGGCTAACTCACACTGACACAACCAATCACATGAACCATACAACCATACAAATAACACAAGTACAACTCTAACATCACTGACATGAGTCACATTGCTTCCATAAATAAAACAGATCGAGTATGATAAGAAGACCATACCCACAAAACCAAATACCAACTGTTGTTGTAGAAAGAGTGTCATCACATAGCTCGACATGGGATCTACTCTGGGAATCTTCATAGGCTCCAACCCCCACTATGAGTTGTCCTGGTGGCCTCTACCGAATCCCGACACCCATACTCACTCATGCGGAATCAAATACCTCTCGTAAAGACAAGATAGATGACCTTGCCATTCCAAGCCTTCCCACTCATCCCAAGCCTATACGAGTACTTGCGTCAATGAGTGAGGCTCAATTATCTTAATTAATGTGAAATACTATCCAAACTTCTAAGTACATTGATTTAGTTATCACTTGATTAAACCACCTCCGCAGGTTATCCAGTTTACCTCTTTGGGCTTTGGCCCCTAACAAAATCCACTCTTCTACTTGACAACAAACCGACACAAAACCAATCACCAAGGGTGTCAAAGGGCATACAAACAAGATAAACAATCACTCCAACTCTAGGAGGAACATATAATGAAAACCCACTCCAAACATCGGAGGCAACAAAAGTCAAAACCTTCTCCAAACACTGGAGGCAACAAAAGTCAAACCCTCTCCAAACACTGGAGGCAACAAAACACGTAAACCACTCCTAATACAAAGGAGGCACAAAACATCCCCGTTCGTGAAAATTGGGTAAAACAACAGGATACACAATACGCCCTACCCAAGGCAGTACAACAGTTGACTAACATAGTACAACCCCCAAAAGTTAAATCCCTTCTAGAAGACTTAACAACCCTTCTAATCAAATTCCCCAAAGCGAAAACAGAAGAAGTGTACATTCAAGAAGGGCGATCAAACATGAATTAAATCTATATTTGGATTTCCTAAATCCACTTCCTTTATTTACATTCAGTAATTTATTGTCTTAATAAAATTGATTTAATAACATGTCTCTTTCAGACAACAGATAAACTTTAACCAGTTATTTAATTCCCTAATTGCTCTTCAATGAAAATAGCATTTACTTCTATGATCCAGAACCTATCATTTAAAAATAACTATTGGTCATTTGCACAATAAATCATTTTAAAGTCAATTAATCCCGCAATTAAACACCTTACATTTAAATCCAAGATTTGTCCCTTCAAATATATTATTTTAAAACAAAATCAATAATTCAACTATGAACACAATATTTTAAATTCCTCAATTACACATTTCATAAAAAAAATCACTAGTCTTATTGTAAGTTCACTTGCAACCAATAGGAACTATAATAAAAATGCTCTTATAAACATTCCATTTCATTTAACACGAATATCCCTTTTCCTTAAAATCACTCCCTTATTAAATAATTGTTTAAGCATTTGACAAACAATCATTAATTAAATCTAAGGGTCCACTTCAATTTCCCAATAATATTGAAATATAAGAATCCCATTGAAATCATTTCATTATAAAATCAATGTATACATCTTATATAATAAAATAATCCTAAATGATAGTGTTTAAATATAAAAATGTTTTAACCTGAAAACATTATTTAAATAAATATTTATATTTTTGAATTAAAAACCAACTCATAAATATTTCCCAAACTATTTAAAACCCATTTAAAAATCCAAACCATTTAAATAATACCCAAGTATTTCTTTTTAACACATAAAATAAATAAAATAAAATAAAACATAATATATAATATATTATATATATAATAAATTATTATTATATTAAATATATAATATAATATATATATATATCATATATATAATAAATAAATATATTAAATTATATATATATAATATATAATAAATATTATATTTTATATTTATAAAAAGAAATGAAATAAAATTAACAAAATGGAAAATTCCATTTGGGGAGCCTTGTGAGTCAACCTACCTCCTAAGGCGTGACCTATGTGCTACACAGTCTGCCTCCCTCAGAAATTATTTAATAATTGTACCTGGCCAGCCTCCAGGGGTGTGATGCAATGATAACCGCTATAGATCCACCTCCCTTAGGGGTGGCGACTGTGCTTTACCTCCCATCCAGCGCCTCTATAAAATTTTGTTGTGATTAAAGGGACCAAGCCTCCCTGCCCCTCCCACATTACCAAAACCAAAAATAATTTTTTTTATAATATTTTTATCTTTTTAATAAAAGAAACTAAAATAAAAACCACCTCCCTATTTTGCACAATAATTTACGTGTAAAGAAATTATTTTATAAAAGCAGAAAATTCTCGGCCTTAACCTCATATATGTCTGGATATATAATATATATATATCCACAGAATGTTGCAAATTTAAACAGAAAAGTTTCTAATTTCTTTTGTTTTCCTTCCATTTTTCTATTGTTAAGATTGAAGATTTCAATTGCAAGTTTTGTTTTTCTACAAAAAGGATCTAAATTTCTTCAAGATTTCAACTAGGTTTTCAAGAATGATTGCAACAAATTTTCAAAACAAGAAACCAAATTTTCAAAACAATAAAAGAAACAAAGAAAACCTATTTGAAGCTTGAGGGAGAATCTGGTGTTGAGTAAATCCAATTCTTTCAAAACCCTTTTCAAATCTTCACTCCAATCCCAAGATGCATCCTCCAAAAATAAGAAAAAAACCCTCTTTCCTCTTCACAGCAAATTTCTTTCCCCAAGCATGAATAATCCCCCATCCTTCCATTCCTTTTCAAATTAAGTCAATGCCCTCTCAAAATATCCCCGATATTTTTTTTTTTCAAATATAAATATATTTCAACATTATAGATATTTTCATGAATTTAATACAAAATATTTGCATTTTAATACTTTAAAGCACAATTTAAATTTCAAATAGATTTAAATCATTTACCTTATTATAAATTTTCTATTTCAAAATGAATTTTAACACTTTTAAAATTCCAAAAAGAATAACTTGATTCATTTCCACACAATTAATTTAATTAATCAATAAAATAAATCTAATCCAAGATTAGATTATTTTATTAATTAAATTAAATTAATTAATAAATTCAATAATATTTCTAACATTATAACCAGATCAATTTAATAAACAACTTAAATACATAAAGCCATTTATTTACCTTTTCTACTTGCAATTAAATAAATCACAGAGAGAAGAACAACAAGGAAGCAACTTAACCCGACTAAAACCCGACGACACACTATGACTAGGCTGATGACTTGGCACATAAAACCTAGCTACTATCTCCCAATTGAATACCGTTGGCCAATGGACACACTCAACTCTGTGAAACCAGGTGGAGTCGATGTCCTGTACCTGTCAACCTACAACCAAAGAGTATATCGAACATGCATATATATAACATAATAAAACACACTGTGAAGAGGAAATCATGGAATCGTGGGGCACTCGCAAGCGAGTGATGCGATCTCGCCCCCTTCACCAATACACTCATCATAGACTGACGGTTCCATCATAAACAATTATCTCATGCAATAACATGTTACAATAACTAGTCATCATTACACCAATTAAAACATGTCAAATAAAGCATCATATAAGATACATCGCATCACACAAATAGGCTATCGCTCTATAAATAGCGATCAAATCGCACACACATAATAAAACATCTCAATAACCAAAAAGCACATCAAAGAAAATAAGGACACACTGTCCATCCAGGAAGCAAAACAGAGGGGTATTACATTATACAAGATATGGCATTGTCAAAACCAGACTCAATGTCTTATACAACTCGCCTCATTTCTTGAAACCATACCTAGTCCTATCACTTGTCTTATACATGATGTGTCCTTCCTAAAACTAGACATCATCATTCATCAACCTTATCATTTTCCTTATATAGGTGATTACATGGTTGAAACCAGATTTGACGTCTTATATGACATGTTTCCTTTCCTAAAACTAGGCATTATTAATCAATCACTCTCATCAATCCTATTTGCAAACAATCATTAGAAAAAAATCTAAAGGGCTATTGACTCTATTGGTCTAGTTGGTCTTATCTTTCTATTGATTTATCTTTGGTCATTTTACTAGCCACCTCGAGGATGTCCCAAGAAGGATTTAGAGGAGTGATGATGTATCATGACCTATTTTCTCTTTGATTGTTGTTTGCATTTTGTCTTGACAAAAAGACTGGCGCAACTTGGCTCCAAGTATGAGTTATGACATTAATTGTTTGTCAACTATCTATTTTTGCAAGGGGATAACATTGCACACTTTGTTTATGTCATATCATGGTGTTTATTATCCATTTTCCATATTTTTAATGCCCAATGATGATAATCATGCAAGTCGAATATCTATCAATAAAAATATCAATCCCTCTCGATTCATCTTCTTTCTGCACTAACATTTTCTTCTCGCTAACATTTCTCTTCATCAATCCTTGCATTCATCAACTATCAAATTTTCTTATCGAAATATAACTTTTCAATTTTTTTCAAAACTCTTTCAAAATTTGTAATTTTTTTTTGAGGGGGCATAGGTTTATCCAGCCTTCACCATGACACACTGGGGCATACTTTTGAACTAAATTTGTTTGACGCAATGCGATAAACAACATTGTATCAAACAGGGGCAAAATATAGATACTAAAAAATGTCCTAAGCCTACAAATCTTATTTTTCACCATCAATTTCCCTTCTTCTACTGCATAATTGAATAATTTTAATTATTTGATTATGGATTAAAGTCATATTTCTTCTATTAATTAAATAATTTTAATTATTTAATTAATTCACTTTTCCCTTTTATTCTTCCTTTTGATTAATTAAATAAATTATATTTATTTAATTATGTCACTAATATTCTTTTCTCTCTATAATTAAATTGATTTTTATTATTTAATTATTCATTTTCACTTTTCAAAGTTATAATTAAATAATTATTACTAATTGTTTAATTATTCATTAGCTTTTTCTTCTATAACTAAATAAATTCTATCTATTTAATCATTTTCCACCTTTCCCTCCACTATTAAATAATTGTTTTAATTATTAATATTTTGTCATTTTCCTCCACTTTTAAATTAAATCATTTTTAATTAAAATTCAACTTTCCCTCCTCTTCTATAATTAAATAATTTTTTTAATTATTTAATATCCACTTTACCTCCTAAATTAAATAATTTTATAATTATTTAATTTATTTCAGCAACCCCTTTTTCTCGGACAACCTCTTTGTCTGTGTCATTCTTATCTCTTCACATCTCGTTTAATTTCCATCCTTGATTGAATTAGTCTCAACCGTCCATCCTTAACTAAACCCTATTTCATTGCCTCTCAAGCAATCTTGGCCATTGATTTTCATGTCATATTGGCTTTTAATCCTATCCCTTCATTCAAATTTGGTTTTCTATAAAAGAGACCTATTATTGTCATTTCATTCCTAATAGATTCAATTCAAGTACATGTTATTCAAGGAGACAAGTACAATCTCCAATAATTTGCTATCACTATCACTAGGCTTATTGTTGTGTAATCAAAATCTAAGGGCAAGAAAGCATACAATACAAAATGGAGAAGGGAAATGAAGGTGAATCAACCATGGCATAGGAATATTGGTAATATTGCTTCATTATTTTATGTTTCTATGCTCATTTGTGCTTCATTGTTGGTTTACTTTAGGGTTTGAGTTTTATTGATTCATGCTTTTTCCCTTGATTTTAACCTATTGTACAGGTGCAACCATGTGATTTGACATTTAACAAGTAGGTAAAATTCCTACCTATTTTGGGTAGTTGGAGTTATTATACCTCTTGTCCATGTATATGCCTATATTTGTGCTATATATACTGTTGTAAGGGGGAAATCAAAAGCATAAGGAAAGCAATCACAAATGAATTAAACAAAGTATAATTCAAAGAAAGACTAAGATTCCATACCCATTACTCATGATATGAAGCTTTCAAACTAATGAAATCATGTAATGAAATCCTAAGATAACATAATGAATTCAAAAACTAAAAACCTTTACCATCCCATGTTGAAGTTGTATTTGCATTTGATGTTGAATTTCACATTGTTGTAATCAATGCAAAGCCTCCATTATGCATTGCAAAAGCTTCGATGTGTGTGATGTTGAAATAGAATTGTGAGGATAAATCGTAACATGCTCAAGAGTTCATTGTGTAGCGCTTCTCTTATGTAAATTCTAGATGATTTGTGAGAAGGTTGAAGGTTATTTTATAGATTTTATGATTTGAGATGAATGTGCAAGATTAAACAATTTTGAATCAAGATCAATGGTTGAAATCTATTGAGATGAATTAGATTGCTTAGTTAGCTTTTGTGATCAAATCAATTAAGGATGTTAATTCATCAATCAGAGGAAATAGATTGCCTAATCTATGGAATTGAGGAAATCAAGTTGAGCTTTCAGTGGGATTGAAGAATAGATTGATTAGTTAGGAAATAGATGAATCAATTAGCCAATAAGAGTGAGCAATTAGTGGTCATGATTTGCTCAATCATAAAAGAGGGTGAAGGTAATTAATTAAGCTTTTTGAGTTAAACGTGCAAGTCATGTTTGACATTAGCAAATAAAATTGTGTTTGTTTGTTGACCTTTTTTGATGATGTTGAATAATTAATTTAATTATTCTATTTAGAAAGGGGGAAAGTGATTTAATCAAACTAATAAGTGATAATACTTTAATTGATTTAGGGGAATAGTGTAAATTAGCAACATAATTAAATAATTGATGCTATTTAATTAATCAGGAGGAATAAATATTAGATAAATGATTAAATAGTGAATTAATTAAATAATTAAAGATTATTTAATTAATAGAGGAGATTAGGGTTTTTGATGTAAATGATGTGAAATGTAGTAACATTAAATGATAATGATCTTGATGATGAGAAAATGTCATTTAGGATGTTTGATAAGCGTTAGGTCATTTTTACATGTCTACATTTTGCCCCTCTTTAAGATAAAAGTACGGGTTGCTTTGTTTCAAAGAACTCAATGTAAAAATCAAGATTTAAAAAAATTTATATGCCCCATTATGCTCCGACAGTTAGTTGAAAGATATTAGGATGTTGGTCTTCCCCCTCGAGAGGTTGGTCAAAAAAATCATTTTTTAGACCCAAGCTCATGACAACTGGCAGAAATACTTCTGAATAAGTCTTGATAAACTCGACCTTCTTCAACAATTTTAACTTTCAGGACTTTTTAAAATAATATCAGGACCTCAAATTGAACCAAGCAAATTTATGATTTTATCTTTAGAATGTAGGAAATTTCACTATCAGATATTCAAAGCAATTAACTGAGAATCCATTCTAATTAACGAACTTCGAAGATGTAATCAGGTGGAAACTAATGTTTCAGTCCACCGACGTTTGTATTCCTACACCTAGGTTTTGCTTCCCATCCAAAACACTCCAAAGTGTTTCACACCGACTCGAGGTACTCCCCTTCATCGCATGTGTAATACTCAGTTTCCCAGTACTTCTTTATCTCAAGCTCCTCCTTCACATTAACTCCCAAAGCATACCTCCCAACTTGGTTATTTCACTGATAGCAATCCAAGTTAGCCTGACCATCCATACTTGAACATTGCATCACAATCTATTCTTCCTGCACATAAAAATGCCACATATTAACCCCTTCTAAATAAAACATTTAATCATCATAAAACCATAATTAATAAATCATTTCAGTTTCAAAAAGAATCTGATGTAATTTACTATCAAAACAAAAGCTATATAAATCACAAAAAATCCATGAAGCCTCCTAAATGTAGCTTAAAGCAAGTTTATAGGATGGGTTTCAGCATAAGAAGCTTTTTACTACAACTCTCAATGAATGTATTATAAGCAAAAAACAAAATTCTTCACACTCGAAGTAATGTAGTCAAAAATTTATTCCAAAAGTATGTTAGCAGGCATTAACTAAAAACAAAATGATTTTTTCCTTGGTTTCTTTTATCAATATGCCATGTGGAAATGGAATAATCACTAAGAAACCCTAACAATAAAAAATGAAGTAAAGGTTCAAGAAATGAAATTCTAATGTACTATTGTGT
>VDFB02374336.1:0-42179 GCA_007258455.2 Sequoia sempervirens
AATGAGCAAAAGATTCTACATTTTTAGTGCACCTAAAGTTGTTGGAGGAAGTGAGACAAAGGTTACAAATGGTGTAGAGTTTTTTTTGTGGATCTTACTATTGCTCTAAAGTAGTCAACCTCCTTTTAACAGTCTATAGAGAAGGGGAATTTCTTACACTTAGGACTCTAGGTCACGAGAGAACCCCAAGGAATGAACTATCCTAAAATACCTTAGGTTATTTGATGGGTTGAGAGAGGGGCTAAAAAGGAAGGGTAGACAATGCACTATTTCCCTTCTTCTAAAAATAGGTGTATCCAGAATTGGGTGAGCTGGCTATAGAGGTTTTAGACCATAGACCACAAAACTCACTGTCTAAGGACGATAGTATGGGAACCAGAATCTAGCGTGATGTGTTGGTGTTGGCATCTCAAGGACGCGCTAGCATTCTATACAGATAAATATTTGGAAAATAGATAAAAAAACAAAAAGGGCCTACTTTTGACCTAACTAACAGAGTTTTATAGTTTGATAGAGAATACAAAAAGTAGAAAGTACAACAAGAAGAATACTAAAAAGATACTCTAGTACAAAAAATGACAAAAAAAGAGTAGGATGTACATCCAAAATTTTGGAAAGTTATTCTACACATCCAACTTATCCTTTGTCAAACTTTCCAATTCAGGTTTCAATTTAAAGTCATCTCCTGTTAGCTCATTAACCCATAATCCCACCATATTTTTGTGATCATATTCTTCCATTTTTATGTGGATGTAGATTCACACATCCTCAGTGTGCATTACACCATAAGGAACCCTCAAAAAAGTGTCTTCTAGATCCATCTCCATGGATTTATAAGGGTGCTTCTTAAAATTAGGTCTTAGCCATTCCAATACATTAATCACTTATGGAGTATACATCATGAATCACTTTTGAAACTAAGGTTTATCAAGAAATGATAAATACCTTTAAATTTCAAGTTGTTGATAGGGTTTCACACAACTTGAAATCACCTTTTCTCTACTATTCACTTTAAATACTCATTCACAAATGACTTAATCATATATAGTGGTGGTCACAGTTGGATACTTGTTGCCACATACTACTTCACCAAATGGGTGGAGGCAATTCCTACAAGAAGGGAAACTAGTAAAGTTGTCATTAATTTCATTATGGATAATATATTTATTAGATTTGGCACCCCTGCAAAGTTAATCATGGAAAATGAAATATGTTTTAGATATGAAGAGTTTAATAATTTTTGTAGTAGTTATGGAATTGCAATATCATACTCATTCCCTTACCATCCATAGGGAAATGGAAAAGTTGAGTCCAGTAACAAAAGTCTCATGAAAATCATGAAAATGGTGATGGAAAAGAACAAAAAGGCATGGGATTCAAGATTAAAGCTAGCATTATGGGTTGACTGGACAACCATAAAAAATGCTACATAAAAGTCCCCTTATGAACTTGTGTATGGACTGGATGCAAGAATACTAATGAACAATGTGTTGCCAATATATAAGTTCAAACAGGAATATGGAGATGAAATCAATGGCAACATGACTAGCAGGATTAACCAACTGACAGAGTTGGATGAGTCAAGAAGGGCAACACAAAATGTCAATTTGAAGAAATAATTGTAGGTCAAATATCTATTTGACAAGAAAACTAGAGACAAGAAATTTGTTGCAGGAGACCTTGTTTTAATGTGGAACGCTAGAATCCAGGATAAGGGAAAACATGGTAAATTTTAGGCCCTTTAGATTGGCCCTTATGTCATTTATGATAATCATGGGGAAAATTCATATTGTTTGTAGAATATGAATGAAGAATTGTTGGAATTTCCATTGTATGGATAATTCCTCAAGTCCTACTTTTCATAAGTAGGACATATCTATGAACATTATACTATATTGTATCTATATTTTGGTCATTGTAGTTTTCTTTTGGGTTTTTTGGTATGTTGTCCCAGAAATTTATGAATCCTTGCTTTGTTTCTATAAAATAGACATTCCCAACTAGAGCCACTGGTGGAGTCTACAAATTCCATGGTCATTTTGAATTATTGAGGTCTTTTGATTTTTTGAAATTCCTCAATTGTATCAAACTAGGGTTCTTTGTTTGCAAGCTAGGGTTTAAAACCATAGGTATTTTCATGCCTTGGCCATTTGTTCTATTCGCTCATTAACCTCCTTTTGTTGGTTGTCGGTCTGTTGAGTTAAAACTTATGTCCTTCATGGTCATGTTTTGACCGGCCTTGTTATCCTTGTCTTCCCAATCACTATCTCATTCAAATATTTGATCAAATGTCCTAGCTTTAGGGGTTGTGAAGTATTTTCACCCATGTCTAATGTTTTTCCCTAGGTTTGAAATGTTCAAAGCTATATAGTCTTACATTACCTAGGTTATGGCCACCTTTAAAAATAATCTTTTGAGTATGTGCTAATTTTTTTCCTTAAGTGCTTTGTCCTCTGCTCAACTTGCACCACGTGGTAGTTTCTTATTGCATCACCCACTCTCTTTGCATCACATTTTAATCTCTCACCGTTGATTCCCTTTGCATAATGTGTGATGATCAAAGATCAACAACTTAGAATAAAAGATGGAAATCAATGTTCATCGCATTGGTTCAATGCATCACATTTTTGTTTCATAAATATTAAAGCTTGTATGTGATGTGTGATGGGTAGAGTATGATCTGAGCATAGACAAGCGACAACAACCCACTATCCTGTAGTGATCTGGTGGGTCCTCTATTTATCCCAAAGGGAGTGTGGGTGGGCGATAGATGTATTGGTGGAACCAGGCACATGGTATGTAGGGCATGGATTTCAATGGCTTAGGTTTTAGGGCAATGATCTAACGGTCATTGCACAATTCATTCATGTCACATTTATGAATGACGCCACACCAGAGCAAGTTGTGATAGTCTTGTGTGTTGCAATGAGGATATCAATGGTTTAGATGTGAAAATGAAATTGGATGGCTATCACACCCTTCTAGTGCATCATGATTTCATATTGTGAAGCCGGCGATTAATTTGCGATATGCGATGAAGGGGATTTGGCAAGGGAATATTCTAGGAGCACGTATTGGTGCATCACATGGACTTAGTGCATCATAGTTATGTGTCTTGATTGTTTGAACGATGACATGATGTGTTAAGGTGACACGATAGTCATTGATCATGCTTCTCATGTTGATCAATGGCTGCATTTTAAAGTTTTATTAAGGTTTTCATCTTGGCCATTCATCTTCAATGCGATGACCAACATTCAAACTCCAACTGTCAACTACTCCAATTCATGGGAAGAAACGTAGAACTGATGGATGAACGATATTCTTAGCTACTAGATCATATTGGATCAACTTCAAAACAAATCTTCACACCAATATCATGCTACATTCATTTCTAGACAACACCATTACTCCCTGATGTGTTGTAGAGGTGAAAATTATCCTATTGAAGGGTATGTTTGTCTAGGTTTTGTTGCAGATTTCATGGGTGTTCCATACCTGCATTCATGATATCATCATCCTAGAGTGTACTTGAGGTGTTGGAGCCTTTATGGCTTGGTTGTTGCTCGATTTTGGAGATAATTCAAATATTTTAATTTGATCAAATTTCATCTTCTTGCAAACCCTATTTAGGTTAGGGTTAGGTTTTTGAATTCAAATATCAATTATGCCTACACTATAAAAGAAAATTTTGTTGTTATTCTAAGGGTTCTTCTTTTCAGTCTTTGTAAGTATTTGTCTTAGGTTGTATAGTTTTTTTCTTCTACACTTAGAAAGGGACTATTGTAATGTATGCTCCATAATAATAATAGATGACCTAAATTCACATTGCATTGCACTTAATGGTATGTATCAATTTTATCATTCTCTCCACTATTGTACTCATTTCCTTTGAATCAATATAATCAAGGATTATCTTCTAGTTCTCATTCCACATTTCATGTCATGAATGTATGAATTGTTAGTTTATATTCAAGGAATGGAGTAATTTCCTTTCAATTCATGTATTAAGGTTGTGGTTCAATATGATAAGGATCTATAAGTAGTTTGATAGTATTGATAATTTGTTGGCTTCTTGCTATAAGGCAGTACTATAAGTTTATCAGAAGCCAAGGGTTGGTCTATTGTAGGAATTTTAATTCATTTCTTGCCTCTGTGTGGATAAGGCACTGGTTAGTCCGATTCTAAAGCCTAAGTCCGAGGTAAATTAAATTCAACATCAAAATAAAAAACCTTTACTTTTTTGCATTTTTACTTTTCATCTCCTTTCCCATACTACTAAAATTCATTAAGGATATAGAAGGTTGTATAGATGATTTAGCCCATCAAGTGCCTTCAGCCATTGTAGTATGATGATTTGTTATCAAAGGCATCATTTACATATAGGTGCTATATGTGTATGATGTTATAGGATTACCCTCCTTAATTTTGTAGAGCCTAAAGTGAAAAGGAGTATTTTCCAATTTGTCTCTTGTTCATTGGCCACTAACCTAGGGTCTTTGAGTATAAGAAGTAGCTAGTCTTTAGATGAATCTAGAAAATCAGTTGGAAACACCAACACATCTTTCATTCTTTTAAATTTATCTCTAAATTTCATTTTATTATCATTCCAAATCCTAATGGAGCCAATAAATAAGTTATAAAACTAACTAGTAGTAAAATCAATTAGAGATTCAACAAATAGGAAAACTACCACGTCTTCACATTGTGTTCCCAAAACCCCATAGGTGTTGAAGGATTCATTAATATTTTCATCCGTACTAACTTTCCCATCCCTTTAAATCTAGATACATTGTTATTTGAACCATATGATAGGTCATGGAGCTGATTACCAAATGACACAATCACGGTAGGAGGGCCCTCAAAGAGAAAAATCCAAACTATGCAGCAAGAGTCACACAATAGAAGAAACACAAAATATGGAGGAAAATACAAATTCAAACATTCTCATTAACAAAAATATCAGTTACAATCGGCCAACAACATTTGAGCTTATAGATTCGGCTCACAGGCCTAATACAACATGTTCAAAAATACAACATTCCTATATGCTCCTTCACAAAAGCAAAAATATTACAAATCAAATCTATATCGATCTACTTAATCCACTTCTACCATTCTTATAATGCGGGTATGTGCTCATCATGCAAAAAACATGCCTTAAGGGCAAAAAATTAGAAAATCGCTATTAGAAACTTGACGAAATATTTTGAATAAGCATTCTATATTATTTCAAAAATATGTAAGAATAGAATTTGTAGAAAATTTAATGTAGTTTCTAAAATACTAGATTTATTTAAAAATAAATAAAATCTATTTGGTGAAAATTTGAAATTTCAATGCAAGAGTACTTAAATTTCGGGAAAAAATAAGTAGGTGTCTGTCTGACCACCCTAACCATAATAAAATGATAATATTTTTTATAAATTTTAGATATAAGTAGAGGACTCATGTTCGGATGTGATGCATATTTTTTGTAATTTTTTTCCAAGTAAATAATTAATTATGAATTTTTATTACAACTTTTAAAAAATATAAAAACTTGTCAATTCCACCTTAACTTGGTCAAAACTTCATGAAATTCAATTTTTCTTTTTTTAATCCTATAGTATGCAAAGCATATAATGTGACGCATGTTTTGGATTCAAAAAATATGATACCGTTGAAAGTTATAGATGTTTTCAATCAACCTATCGTCCAGGACTTTAGTTGTAATTCTAATAGAAAATGAATAATAATTATTTATTAAATTCAAAATTAAATCATAATTTATATTCGTTGAAAGTTGAGAATCTCCTTTAAAAACCCTTTTCATTTCATTAATTTTGGGTGAAAAAATTCGTCACCACATACCCTACAAATACCCATAATATTGCCTTTTTGGCACTGCATGATCCTGCGCACATACCCATCTATTACAATCTTTATATCATATCCACAAATCTAGAATCTTCCACGTCGGCCAAAGATCATCACAATCTCTGATGAAGGAAAATGTAACATGCGCATGAAATAGGTTAGCCTCAAATTTGAATTTATCCTTAACAGGTACATAGGATGAAGTGTGGACCTATAATTAAGGTCGAGAACACTCCACGAAACAATTTAGATCACACCATCAACATCCGCAAGTTACGAGAAAGATCCACAAGCAATCAAACTAGTCGTTAAGTTTGAAATAATTCTAGTGTCGGTTCAAGAAACTGCCACTTAATCCATAAGTGATAACTTGCTAGAAAAAGACCCAATCGTGCTCAAATCTTGGAATAAGGAAAATTAACATGTCCACAATGTAGACATAGATTCATAGGGTTTGGTGAGAAAATATGATGAATCCACTAACATGAACTGAGCAAGAACAAAACAAGAACAAAAAAAATTGAAAGAAAATGTTTTTGGTTGATGCAAGATTGCCAAGAACCAAGGATGCTCCTGCATTAGACATCTGAGGTTATTGAAAAGTGAGTCCCTCACTTTGCTGGGGCCAAAGTAAAACAAAAACGGTCTACCTTAGCTTGATAAATCCAAGAAGAATCCTCCACTGTTCTACCCTTCCACTTCACAAGATATTCTTGGTACTGTCTCCCATGCATTTTCATCCCATTTCTGATATCCAAAATCTCTTTTATCTCATCTACTTGTTTAGGAAACCGGTTCTCCAATTTTGCTTCATTTTCTTCACTGAACTCTACTTCATGATACTGATGTAGTTATGAAATATTGAATATAGGTGATATATCCATGTCATCCGGTAACTCCACTTCATATGCATTCCTTGAATCAAATTTCCTCAAAATATTACAGGGTCCAAACTTCCTCATCTTCAGCTTGTTGTATGTGCCAACTGGAAATCTTCCCTTCCTCAAATACACCATCACTTCATCACCAACTTCTAACTCCTTACGTCTCCTCTTTTCATCTACTCGCTCCTTATACTTTTGGTTCATATCTTCCAATTGTTGTTTCACTTGAGTATGCAACTTCTTCATGTGCTCTGCAAATTCCTCTACTTCTACACTCCTTTTATCTTCCTTACTGATGTCTCTCAACTTTGATATACCTCTAGGATGAACTCCAGTAACAATCTCAAAAGGTGTCTTTTCGGTACTCCTGTTCACTGAACTATTGTAAGCAAAATCTATTTGTGTAAGGACTAAATCCCAACTTCCAATCTTCTCTCCAACAAAACATCTTAGCAAATTCCCCAAACTCTTGAACTTACTACCTCTGTCTATCCATTAGTTTGAGGGTGAAAAGTAGAACTGAACTTGAAATTCATCTTTAACTTCTTCCAAAGTGTTCTCCAAAAGTAACCAACAAACTTTGTATCTTTGTCTGAAACAATACTCCTAGGTAATCCATGCAATATGACCACTTCCTTAAAAAACAAGTCTGCTATATGTACCGCATCTGTTGTCTTCTTACAAGGTATGAAATGTTCCATTTTAGAAAATCTATCCACCACCACAAATATAGAATCATTACCTCTTAGTGTCTTCGTCAAACCAAGTATGAAATCCATGCTAATATCCTCCCAAGGTCTCTCCAGAACTGTCAAAGGTTTATACAATCCAACATTCTAGCTACCCCCTTTTGTGACTTGATAAAATCTATAACTCTACAAAGATTTCCTAACATCCTTATGAATTTGTGGCCAAAAGTAGTTCTCACTTACCAATGCTATTGTCTTATCAACTCCAAAGTGTCTTGACAATCCTCCACTATGTTTTTATTTTACCAAGTTATCTCTCATTGAACTCTAGGGTATAATAAATTGATTTCCTCTAAACAACATATCCTCTTGAATGAAATAATCCAACCACTGAATTCTATCCTCCAAAACTAGTTCTTTAAAAGCTCTCCAAGGTTCTACAAAATTTGGGTCTTCCTCATACAAGTTCTTCAATTCCTCAAACCCTAATACCTCCACTCTCATCTCTGCCAGTAAATTCTATCCCCTACTCAAGGCATCAACAACTCTATTTGAATTTCCACTCCTATGCTTCAAAACAAAAGCATAACTCTACAAGAATTCTACCCATCTAATGTGTCTTTGGTTCAACTTACCTTGACTGTTCAAATATTGCAAGGCCTAATGATTGGTATACAACACAAACTCTTTAGGAAACAAGTAATGTCTCCACTTCTTCAAGGCTTGAACTATGGCATAAAACTCTTGGTCATACACTGAATACCTTCTCCTAGCATCATTCAATTTCTCACTAAAATAAGCTACTGGTCTCCCTTCTTGACTCAATACTGCTCCAATTGCATTTCCACTTGCATCACAGTCTACCTGAAATACCTTGTTAAAATTTAGTAAAGCCAACCTAGGCTGCTCAGTCACCTTTAATTTAAACAACTCAAAACTTTGGTCTACTCCAGATGTCCACCTAAAATCCTTCTTATCTCTTCTCATTGTTTCCAATCATAGCACTACAAATAGAACTAAAATTCCTAATAAACTTTCAGTAGAAACTAGCCAATCCATGAAATGATCTTACCTCTCCAATGCTTTCAAGTGTAGGCCATTCAAAAATTACTCTTACCTTCTCAGGATCCAGCTCCAATCCATCCCTAGATATCACAAATCCTAGATATACCAATTCTTCATTCATGAAACTACACTTGTTGATGTTTATCAGCAACTGCTCTCCTCTCAACCTCTGCAAAACTTATCTTATATGCAACAAATATTCTTTTGTAGTCTTACTAAAAATCAAGATGTCATCCAAATATACAATCACAAACTTACCCAAGAATTTCTTCAATACCTCATTCATCAACCTCATGAAAGTACTTGATGCATTTTTTAGTCCAAAAGGCATGACCAACCACTCATACAACCATTCATTTGTCTTGAATGTTGTCTTCCACTCTTCTCCTTCTCTAATTCTAATTTGATGATATCTAGTCTTCAAATCTATCTTTGTAAAGTATTTGACTCCACTCAAATAATCCATAATGTCATCCATTTGGGGCAAAGGAAATATATACTTCATCATGATCTTTTTTATGGATCTAGAGTATGTGCACATCCTCCATTCTCCACCCTTCTTAGGTGCTAACACAATAGGTACTACACAAGGACTTAAGGTTTCTCCGATCAAACCCTTCCTCAAAAAATCTTGCACTCGTCTATTCACCTCTTCATTCTCTGCCGATGTCATCCAGTGTGCTACTTTATTAGGAAAACTAGCTCTAAGAATTAGATCCATGCAATGAATAATACTCCTCATAGGTGGAAATCCATTAGGTACATTATCTGGAATGATATCTCCATACTCTATCAACAAATCTTTTACCTCATTCGATTTTTCTTCTACATGCTTCAAGTCTTCAGCCTTCTTAGGAACCAATGCATAACACATGTTCTCATGTCTCATTCCATCCAAAAATATCCTTCCATCAACCAAAACAACTCTAGCATTCATAAAAATCTCAACTTTAAGAACATCCTCCAATGGCAAGAAATTTTTCTTCATCCCATTAGCAACAATGGTATGTGTGTTCTTCTTTCCATCATGAATAGCTTGTCTATCAAACTGCCAAGGTCTTCCCAACAAAACATGGCATACATCCATAGGCATGATATCACACAAATCTTCATCATGATAATTTCCTATCTTCAATTTCACCAAACATTATTCACTTATTAGTATCTTATGCTCATCTTGAATCCATGCTATATGATAGGGATTTGGGTGTTTCAATCTTTCCAACTTCAATTTAGTCACCATTTCTTCAAAAACTAGGTTCTCAAATCTTCCACTATCAACAATCACCTTGCAACATTTACCACCTACCTTGCATCTGGTTCAAAACAAATTCTTTCTCTGCAACAGTTCCTTCTCCATCTCACTTTGACACAATACTCTTCTATTCACCAACACTTCTCCTTCTGGTTTGTTAGATGATCCAACATGATCCTCCTCAACAAAGGTTGTTCTTCTATTGTTCTTTGTCTTCCTTGTCCCTCTTGATTACATTCAAATGCTCTATGTCCTTCTCCACCACACTTAAAACAAGTTCCCCTGAATGCTCTCTTCTCCTGTCCTCTATCATCTCTTCTATAACCCTCATTCTAGTAACCACCATATACTCCTCTTCGATAATATTTTCCATCATCTCTACGTTAAGAATTCTCATTCTTACTGACTTGCTTATTTTTGTTCTGATCTACAAAATATCCTCTTCCTCCTCTAGTAAAAGGTCTTCCTCTTTGAAATCTTCCACCTCTTCCTCTTTGTCTTTGCCCATGCTTTTTATTCAGATTCTCCTCTACTTTTAGGGCACACTGATATGCCTCTTCCACACTCAAAAACTTGATCAAACTAATCTCATCCTGTATGATGACCTCAAACCATTCACATATCTGGCTACTTGCTCGACCTCATCCTCCAAATGTATGGATCTGATATTCAACTTGTAGAACTCCTTGGTATACTCTATCACACTTGACTTTTTCTACTTCAAATTCTGCAATTTTTGGAACAAAATAATCTGATAGTATACATGCATAAACTTTCTCTTCAACTTGTTCACCATCTGATCCCATGATTTTATCTTCTCCTTTCCTCTTCTTTGCCTATCTATCTGCAAATGTTCCCACCAAAGGGATGCATGTCCTCTCAGCTTTGTACAAGTGGATTTCACCTTCTTGTCTTCAATGGTACCCTCAAAATCAAAATACTTTTCCATATTTGTTATCTAATGAAGTAGTACATCTGAATCAAAATTACCATTATAATCTGGTGGATTGAAATGTGGTTCGGTATTTTCTCTAGTTATGGCTCTTATGAACCTCTCTTATCCCTGATCAAGGCTAGGTTGATCTTCTCTTCCCCTTTCTTCCTATACTTCTACCTCCTCATTTCTCACATCATCCACTGGTCAACCTCTCCTCTGGGTAATTTCAACTGCATCTAATCTAGTAGCAATTCCTCTCAACATCTCCATCATAGTTGGGTCTACATTTCCATGCACTCCATTTCCTCTACCATTTATTCTTCTCGCCATCTTTACACAAGTCCTCTACAACTATAGGTCAAATCCTCAATCCGCCACCCTACAACAAATCTTCAAGAAGACTATGTGAAAATCTAACGATCTCTCAAGGAACGAATCTCGCTCTGATTCCAATATGGCGTAGTCATGATAGGAGGGTCCTCAAAGAGAACAATCTGGACTGTACAACAAGATTCACACAATAGAAGCAACATAAAATATGGAGGAAAATGCAGATTAAAACATTCTCATTAACATAAATCTCAATTACAATTAGTCAACAACATCTGGGCTTACAAATTTGGCTCACAAGCCTGATAAAACATGTTCAAAAATACAAAATTCCTATATGCTCCTTCACACAATCAAAAATATTACACATCAAATCTATATCGATCTACTTAATCCACTTCTACCATTCTTATGATCTATTACAAGCTTTATATCATATCCTCAGATCTAGAATCTTCCGTGTCGGCCAAAGATCATCACAATCTTCAATGAAGGAAAATGTAACGTGCACATGAAATAGGTCGGCCTCAAATTTGAATTTCTCCTGAATAGGTGCATAGGATGAAGTGTGGACCTATAATTAAGGTCAAGGACACTCCATAAAACAATTCAGATCACACCGTCAAGATCCACAAGTTACAGGAAAGATCCACAAGTGATCAAACTAGCCATTAAGTTTGAAATTATTCTGGTGTCTGTTCAAGAAACTGCCACTTAATCCAAAAGTGATAACTTGTCAGAAAAAGACCCAATCGTGCTCAACTCTTGGAATAAGGAAAATGAACATGTCCATGATGTAGACATAGATCCACAGGGTCTGGTGAGAAAATATGACGAATCCACTAACATGAACTGAGCAATAACAAAACAAGAAAAAAAAAACTAAAAGAAAATGTTTTTGGTTGATGCAAGATTTCCAAGAACCAAGGATGCTCCTGCACCATACCAAAGGAAAGAGGGCCAATATTGGCACCCTAGGGTATTGGTGGTTGTTGGGCCATGTGTGTGTATGGGCTTGTTGTCAATTGATGATAACTAGGGTAGTTTCGTGTAAGGTGAGAGATTGAATAAAAGAAGAGTTGTCAGTAGATTTGGTAGGGGAATATGGCATACTTAATTCCACATATAGGTGTGGGTATAAAAAAAAATCATTATTTTCAAGAAAGTCAAATAAGGGATCTTGAATACTTCTTTTACAATCTCCCCTTTATATATTTTTGAATCTAGTTTGAAATTTGGTTTTCCTCTCATAATATGACCAAATACCTTTTCTAAAAAAATCCACAAATTTCATTTCATTTTAAAACACTTGAAATTTTAGAATTTAAATGTAATTTATTCCAAGTTTGTGGAAGTTATAAGATCACATAAAACAATTAAAAAATAGCTTTTTACACCTACAATCTTAACATCAATGTAAAAATAATAAGAGAAATTCCCAAAGAATTAGGAAAGTCTAGATTACCTTCACTTCTTGACCACTCCACAAATCCTGCAATCCCACAAGGACAAAGAGAAAAGAAAAATTGAAATATTTTAAAAGCCTTTATAAAGGTAGAATTGTTGAATACTAATAGACTTTAACAAAAAAATGTGAACTTTTCAAACTCTTGTCCTCCATTCTTCCCCACATAAATTATATTTAGGAAGAAGGCATATCAATAATAAAAGAACATGCATTCTTTCCATGTTCAAGTGGACATTGGAAGAAGTCAAAATTTCCTCATTGTCCTTGCAATCTCGCACAAACAAACATTTTTCATAACATGATATCATTGGGTGGCAAGATTGCAGCATATATTTGGATTGGATTAAAAAAAAATCAAGTAAATGAAATTTGTGGTAGTAAAATCAATATCCAAAATTGCTAACAACATCCTTTAGATTCTTATTGCTCAACACTCTATGTAGGGTAAAAGGTGTTGAATGTGTGAAGTCCAACGATCAACAGTTTTTTTTCTTCTTTCTATCTCTATATATTTGGAGAATTTTAAAATATTCATATTATTAACGATGAGGATGTAGATGTATCTACTATACAAAATAATAAAACAGAGACTGCCCTACTTTTCCCATGGATGTAGTTGTTAACAATGAATCACATAATTCTAGTGTCGTTTCTTTCTTTCTTGTGCAACAATTATTTGTTTAAATCAGAGTTTGTGGTTCTTTATTTGTTCTTTATAATTAATAATTGGTATCAAAGTTGAGTGAATTTGAGAAGAGATGGAGGATGAAGATAAGTGGAGAATTGAAAATTTATCAGGCCAAACTTTGAAACATGGAAGTTGCAATTGGAAGCATTGTTGATTCAAAGGGATCTCTCAATCATGTTGGAAAGCAAAGTGAAGAAGCTAGTTGCAATGTTCGATGAATATTGGGATAAATTAGACAAGAAGTTAGTGGCAATGATAATCCTCTTTATATCCAGTAATGTGTTATTTAATGTTACAATAGAGAAAACAACAAAAGGATTGTGGGAAAATTTCTTCGACATGTATGAGATGACTTCCACATCAAATAAAGTTTTTATAATGAATAAATTGTACAACCTGGACGTGAAAGAAGATTTTAATGTTTCAAACCATTTAAATAAATTTTAAACATTGATCTGCCAATTAATTTTTGTTATCATAAACTTGGATGATGAAATCAAGGCCATTTTTCTATTGTGCTCTCTACCCAATAGTTGGGAAGGAGTTCTTATGACTATCAACAACTCAGTGGCTAGTAAGAAGGGAAGTGTATTAAAATTTGATGATATTTTTGGGAATCTTCTTAGTGAGGATATGAGAAGGACAAATCAAAATACTTCATTGGGAGAAGCTTTGATAATTGAAAACAAGGGGAAATCACAAGAATGGGAGAGGTACATAACAATAGAAGAATATCAAATTCTAGCAAGAGGTCAAAGTCAAGAGGTAGAAACGTTAATTGTTGGTACTATGGCAAGGAAGGAAACATCACAAAAATTTGTTGGTCTTTCAAGAAGGATGAAAATTATTCCGAAGAACATGAGGTAAATAAAACACATGAAGAAGATTTGGGTGATCTTGTTCTAACTATTGGAGAAGCTACAACAAATGTTTGGTTGCTTGATTTTGGAGCATCTTTTCATGCCACTTCATTCTAGAAATATTTCAAAAACTATCAAATTAGTAATTTTGGTAAGTTTTAAATCTTGGTGAAAATGAACCTTGTGATATTGAAGGAAAATGAGATAATTTTTGAAACTAAAAAAATGGAAATAGTAAATCAAAAGAAAATTAATCTCATATAGTAAATTGGATGGTCAAGGATATAGTGTCACTTTCAAATCAATTATAGGGAATGTGCACCAAGATGGAGCACAAAAAGTGGCCAAATACCCAAAAATGAGTAAAAAACACTCACATTTTGAAGAAATTTAAATAATGCACTCATGTTATGGCTTGGAAAATATGAGTCATAACCTGAGCGTGTTATTTAAACAAATAACACACACACATTATTATTAAAATAAAATGTGTATGTGTTATTATCAAAATAGAACACGTGTGCATTTTTATGAAATCAAAACACGTACATGCATTTTTCTGAAAATAAAATGTGTACATGTTTTTCTCAATAAAGTTATAAAAACAAAAATCTTGTCCATTTTTCTCACCTGTGGTGTACATTTTTTGCAATTGTTTTCCTCCCCTTATCTTTGCATAACATGAACATGTTTTTCCCTTTGCAAACTTGCTTCACAATGCCACATCAGAGAAGAGGTAAGTGATATTTTATTGCATTAGAGATTTAAATTTTGTTTGCATTAGAAAAAATGGAATGTTTTTGAATGTTTTTTTTAATTATATAATAGATCATGTAAACCCTGAGCCACAATGAAATTTAAATGATAAATTGCTTGAGTTAAACCCTAGGATGCCTGACCCTACTTCCACCCTTCCAAAAAGCCTTGGACAAATCCAAGAGGATTTGTTAGGGCATCTAGGGAAAAAAAAAGTTGCAATTCATGAATTAGTTTCAAAATTGAGGGGTTCAATATCAAATGAGCATCACCAATCCCTTGTCTTAGCATTGGAAGCCATGTTGATGAATGTTGACACAATCACAAATCAAATAAATCAATTAAAAATTATAGAGATTTATGTACTTATCAATATTATGCAACAATATTATTCTATGATGATGTGAAAAAGAAAGACATAAGAAAATAAGGCATATGTATTTTTTTTATAGATCCTAGAACCAATGAACCTATTCCTCCGAATTAAAAGAGGTTTCCGATAAAATGGTGTAATCATGAGGAGATAAGAAATTCTTTTTGGGATAGGTGGTGGATGGTCTTTGACCAACCTCCATGTAATGAGTATGAATATTTTCTAAGAAAACTATACTATGAGTTTATCCTTCATCAAATTTCCTAATTACTTTGATACGGGGGTGTTTCAAGGTAGAGGTGGAGGCTTTTCCCAAAATAGACCAGGAGCTCGTTGGGTAGATAAATGTGCACAATGAAGAGCATGAGCACAAAGACCTATTTGTCAGGTGATAGTTCCCATAGCCATTAGGAAGAGTACAAAGGTGAAAAATCTCCATGAAGTTGTTAGCATGGATAGCTTCTGGAGCATGGCACACAAATATCCCAACCTTTTGCCTCATAGGATGATGTAGCAACTCAACCATCTAGCTCTAGTGCCCCTAGCTCTAATATATGCCAAAACTATTGTAATCTATTCTTTGGGAGAGATAGTGATGCAAAGGGTGCAAATGATTCCACCTCCCATGTGTGTTCTTATTATTAGTATAGATGTCATGGGAGTAGTGGGGGTCATCAAGGTGGTGCATCAGATGATGCGTTGATGACATATGAGTTGTTGAATGAGGTGTATGTTGGTCAAATATAGGTATGTTGATTTGAATTTATAACATTTTATCTATTAAATACTTAAAATTGTAAATGTAAACAAATTTATAATTATAGATTTGAATTAAACTAATGCAAACATCATGCATTTTAGGGTGGAACACCAGAGTTTGGTACATCATCTAGCATTCTTGCAACAACTTGTAAAATTGCATTTGTATTAGAGGTAAAATTTGTATAATATATCAAAATAAAATAATAATTTCTATTCAAAATACTATAAATAATAATTTAAAATACAAATTTTATTGAATAGGTGGGCATCACATCACCATCTATTACACATGTTACCATGGATGGTTATGACATTGGATTTACTCAAGTACAATAAACACATTTAAGTTTGTTTTTTACGAATTTCAAATTTGTTGTGTTATATATTTGTGAACTTTTGAATTTATTCTATTATTTTTTGTTTAGTTGATGAATACAATAGACACACCTCCTTGCATAAGAGAAAATTTAGAAGTTGATGTTATTGAAGCAATTTCATTCCCTATGTGCTTAACTCAAGTATTAGTATGAATATATGTGTTTAATAATGTTTATATTGTGTTAGTTAATATTAGTATGTACCTATAAAAAATAATTGATAAATATGTCTTTTTATGTTATAAATGGATGTAAACACCCCTGTGAAAGGAAAAACATCTCTTGATGACATTGAGCATCATAGGAAAAAATAATTAGAATACCAGTATGTTGTAAGTGTGTTTATAATATATGCATCATTTTAAATATTTTTTATAGTTTTTGACTTTGACATAGTATATAATTTTATATTTTGTATGTATAGGTTGGGCTACAAAATACTAAGGATAGTAGGAGATTAGAACAATGCAAGAAACCCACTATTAGCAATGACCAAAGTTCAATTAGTCAAGCTGAAAGAGGCTCATTTTTTAGGAATAATGTTCAATATTCATAGATGAACACATTTTGTATGCCTATGCATGGCACATAGATAACATTTATGGTGTGGCTATATGTGTCAATGATACGTTGTAGAATGAGAGGCAACACATTGGCCTCATGGCAATGTATGACATTTTGATGACATCTTGTGCACCATCATGATGATATTGTATCAAATTTTGATCACATTTTGAGTGCACTCATGATGGAATTGGATGAAATTTTGATGATATTTTGTATGACCTCATGTCCTTATGGAGATCAATTTATATAAATATTTTATGCATAAATTGGTAGTTGAAACATAGAAAAATGGGATAGGATAATTTCCCAAAATGGAAAGGTGAATACAAAGAGGGAAAAGGGGTCCTATTCTTCTATTTTCATTGAAGGAAATGAGATCCACACCAAGAATTGACTATCAACCCTTAGGTGAGTCAACTCAAGATGTGAATCTATTGATTTCCCTTTCGTGTTAGGATGGGGATATGAGTCAATCAATGGTCTTTTGGGAGACACACTAAAATAGTAAATCAACTCAAAACTGAAACGTAAGACCAAATTTGAGTAGATTAACCATAGGGATAATAGACACAATTTATTTCACACAAATCGAATGAGTGGAGGAAACTTAAATCTGATCTCAAAAATTATTGCAAAGTGTCTTGTTCTAACATAAAGTGTCCTGACAAAAATGTTTGAATAAGGGTTTTGGGAGAAAGATTAAAATACCAAATAAACTCATTTAAGACATGTAAAAAGAATCTTTTGCAAATGAAATATAATACTATCAAAGCCAATAAAGTTTTACTAAAATATGAGAAGGGAAAATCTTGTGTACCTCTCAGAAAACACTACTTTGAGAAGTTGTCCTGGGACTCATTCACCCTATTGTGAATGGGTCCTATGTAGTACTTTTAAAAAATGGTTTCTAGGTCCTTTACTCCTATTTCTGCACTACCAGATTCTCGAATCTTGTTGTCAGAAAGCTAGAAATAAATTATGTAGGTCAGTTTCCATGAAATTGCAATAAAGGTGACAAGTTTGACAACTTTGGAATTTTGCAACTTTTGAGATCTTCAACTTTTCTTCAACTTGCAAATATGCAACACACAAAGAGAGGGGGAAAATTTTTGTTTTTGGTGAATGGGGGTTTTCCTTGGTCAAACCCTATTTTGGTAATTAAACCTTGTAATGAATAAAAGGATGAAAGGAATGATGAAAGAACAACTATATGTCACAACTCACCAAACCTTTGGATGAATCTTTGATAATGGAGGTCTGCAACTTGCATGAAATGGATTCAATGGATTTGGATCTTGAATTTGAATCTTTTCTTGAAATGATACTTTGAATGCTTCATCAAATCATGAAACCTACAGGTAAGTGCACCAATCTATGACACAATTTTGATGCCAAATTGGAAAAATTTACATAAAAACGTCCAAATTGGCCATTTGGCACATGCCAAATGGCGTGTGCAAAATTCAAAAGTAACTTAAAAGGAAAAAAAGGTATTTCAACCTCCATTTTTTGTTCAACCCGCGGCTTGGCTTGGAGTTTTCTTCTCTGCAACTCACGCTCACCAAATCTCATCCATTTTTTGCACTCTTAGCTTGCAATTCTTCATGAGAATTCTGCCAACACATCAGAGAGGTTGAAGATTGTGAAGTGGTATGTATTTTTATTCAATTTAATTCAAATTTGATTAAGAATGTAGTTTGAAAAATGGTTTTATAATAATAAAACTTTTTTCTAATTCTCAAGGAATGAATCTCCACCTTGAAACATTAAGAATTCACAATCACCCCCTCACGAAGAGCCTCCTATAAAATAACAACCTAAAACCCCTCCATCAATTTGTAGGCATCCTCAAGGAACACAAAAAAATATTCTAAATAAAATTGAAAACAATAAAAGAGACATTGAACAATTAATTGGAAGATTAACCGAGCATGTTGAAACCCACCCTTATAGGAGAGGGATTTTTGAATTATTGAAGTCAATTATATCTCATGTAGGAAAAATGAGTGAGAAAATAAATTTTTGGTCAAATAAGAGGCATGAGATGAGACATTTTTTGTTGGAATCAAGGAACACTGAAAGGGGGGGGTGAATCAGTGTTCTACAATTTTTAGCTTTATTAATCTAATCTTTAAAGCACTTATAACATTCAACCAAAATAAATATGCATGAACATAAAACAAGCAACCACAACACCATAACACAAGGATTTTTACGTGGAAACCTTGTTAGGGGAAAAACCATAGTGGAGGTCAATCCACAATATTATTTGAGTATACTCAAAAAGATGTTTACAAAATGGGAATGCACTTGCATTCAGGCACACTACTCAAAAATAGAAAGGCTTACTACCTTACAATCAATATCAAAAGACAACTGGAGTGATGAACTATCAAATAGCATCTAAAAATGCCTGAGACTAGTTCCAGTTAAGCACATTAATCGATTTCTTGACCTTTTGTCTGATTCTTCCCTTCTGCTTTGTCTACTTTAACTCACATCATAAAATCCTTTTATACACAAGTGAAACTATGCATAATCACTCTACAACCCTTCTAAAATTTGTAACATACATCAACACACTTTGTACATATATCAAAATGATATAATTGATCACTTATATATATCCGCAACTAAAGATTTAATCGCTACATGTCGGCTCCAACAAAATATGAAATATTTACAAACTGTCGGCCCAATCCATAAATAATTTCCAATGTGCACCAATCAAAGTTTTCCACAACATAGTGAGGACCCAAATCAACATGCTTGAACACCAAAACACTTAAACAATTACTCCTCGAATATCCACAATGACTACATTCACTTAGTCGGCCTTCATGCATTATTAAACAGAAAATTAATTAACCAGATCTTCTAACTTGCACATAAATTGATACAAGGCTCTAATATTCAAGAATAATAGGGATCATATACCAAACAACCTTCCCTAAGATCCACAACTCAAAATGATAACAAAAAATTGCATATGAATTGATGAACATAATTTTGTCGGATGCTCTGTTCTTGCTTGACAGTTAATTATTGAACTTCAATATGACATCTGGTATGATGAAATGTCGACATGTGGATCAAATCACTGACAAGGGTTTCCATCAATGACAACACCAGATGACATGTGTAGTGTCTCTTGCCAACAATTTTATGCTAGTGGTTTGTCATATGCAGATGTGAAAAAACAAAAAATTAGCAAAGCCAACTTGTGTGCCCTATTTATAGACCTGAGAACCAAAGTGCCTTTGTCTCATCATGTAGGAGGTTCCCCATCCATTGGTGCCATCACGAGTTAATTAAAAATAAATTTTGGGAGCAGTGGTGGATGGTATTTGACCAACCTCCATGCAATAACCATGAGGTACCACAATACTTTTTGAGGAAACTCTATTGTGAGTTTGTCCTCAATAAGATGCCAGATTATTTTGACATCTTAGACTATCAGGATAGAGGTGGGGGCCCCACACATTATAGAATTTCTACACGATGTAATCCATAGTTGGTATCGAGACCCTTGGCCAAACCCATGGTAAAGCATGTCATCATTCCTTCCATTGTTAAGGATAGTGTAGAGGTTGACACACTAGATTATATTAGCTCACTTACCCAAACCATTATACAGTGTGTGAGGCCTCTAGTAAAGCCTGATGGGGAGGAGATGTGTAGGCCTCAAGCTCTACCCCACCATTGTGGCGCTTGTGGTGTTGTTTGAAAACACAATTATCAGAGTGCTTGGGATGCAACTACATAGCCTACATTAGTTGTAGAGGTGATGGATTTCACAGATGATTTGTTGAATGATGCATTCAACATTGACACTCAAGTAAAATTATGCAAGTGTATTTAATGTTGTTTATTAAATTATATTTTGAAATTTAAGAATAACTAAATTAGTAGAATTTTGATATGATAAAATTTTAGGGTCTGAATGTTAATGAGATGTGCTCCATTCCTACAAACCCTTATTCATTCTCAATGTTGAGTCCACAAGTATGCAACTAGTATTAAAGATATTATTATTGCATTCGAACAATTGAATGTTATATTTGAATGTTTGTCTCATAACATGCTTTGTATTTCAAACAGTCTCTTGGTGGACCTTAGACCTCCACACCTCGCAATTCATTTCCTCAAACAACTTACACTCAGGTAGTCTTTATTCATTAACGGTGTTGTAGAACAATGTTAGCTATTTTTCATAATTTTGCATATACAAATCTAAAAAATTGTTGAGAAACACAAACATTGCATGTGTATTCCTTGATCGTGTCACATTATCTTCTCCTAATTCACTTCTTGTTCCTTTATTCCTTCCTAATCCCATCCCATTAACATTTAATAGTTCACCCTATTTTCCATGATCCCCTCCTAGCCCATCCCACTAATATCTTCTAGTCCATCGTATGTGTCATTATACCCTTCTACTCCCACCTTATTGTACCCATTATTATTTCACCCTAGATGTTCCATGATCCCCTATGTTCCACCCTATGTTTCTTTATCCATTCTATGTTATAATACCATATGTATCCACATTTCATTCTAGATAACTCATCTCCATTATTACTACACACAGGCCAAGTTCACACTTCATGTACTATAGTCAAACCCTAGACACCTCCTATTTCACCCTATGTTACATTATTCCATACTAATCACATACCATTAAACTCAAATTTTCCACCCTATATTTTCTTTTCCCATCCTAGCCCATCCCATTAATCTATACTAGTCCATCCTATTTTCCATTAACCCTTTTTATTCCCATCCCATTACCCTCTCTTATTTCACCTTATGTTCCATTATCCCCTCTTGGTCTTGTCCCACTATCTTTCCCTACTTCACTATGATATGGTCCTTTATTCCCTCCTAATCCCATCCCATTAACCTCTAATAGTTCACATTATATTTTGTTATCCCATGCTATCCCATTCCATTAATCTATTCTAGTCCATCCCATATTCCATTATCTCATTCGACTCCCGTCCCATTGTACCCTCTATTATTTCACCATATGTTCCATTATCCCCTGTTGGTCTTGTCTCTTTATCCCTTCTATGCTATATCACCTCTATCCAAATTTTATCATATACACCGTTAGAAGAAATATTTCCTTCCACTCATTATTGACCAAAGTTGTCTTCTCCATTACTGTTGCACACCTCAACAACCAACTTCATGCTGTATGTAAAACCCTATACACATCCTAATTCATTGTATGTTCCATTATCCCTTTGAAAGTTGCTACTAACATAGTAATCCTCAATTCATTCATTTGAACTTCATTGTGGCATTATCACTATGTTGATAGCATGCCTTAATCAACATTAGTTCATCAACATATGCAATGCAAATCTCAATGAGCACTGAACTTTGGCATTTGCAAGAGTTTGGACAATCCTAGTGGACTTAGTACTTTCACCATTCTGTGATCTATAAGCACTATACTGTAGTCTCAACTAAGGCCAACCATTTACTCTTTCATTATGATAGTTATAAAGGGATTACATGAACTTCTTTATATTACTATTAGATATGTTGTTTCATTTGTAGTTGTTGACATTAGACAACCCTGGTGATGTTGGTGGCATGATGGACCATGAATTTGCTACAGTAATAGCCAAATTTAATCCATTTATAGAGGTATGCAACATATTAGTCGATTTGACATTATATTTTCTCTTTTACGGTCTATTATAGAAAATTTCCATGATAATTTTATGTAGTTTAATTTCTATCTTGATGGTTTCTACAAGTGGTTGTCACTCCAGATCGTGGACGTGGTAATGTTGTAAATGTGCATGATGACTATTTGTTTGTGGTAAGTGACTATCTTTTATTATATTTCATTCCATAATTCAATTTTTATGTATTAACATCTACACTTTTTATTGTGTCAGATGTAGTTGCAAAGGAGTCTAGAGAGGAGGTCTAGTGAGCATGTTTGAAAGACAAGATAACCAATAGGAACTCCATCTAGCCAAATTTCTAAGGTAGCACGGGATATTTTTCCTTCCCCTAGAGGGAAATGACTATGTATTTGGGTCATTTGTTGTATGCCTATGTGGAATTTTGGAACATATTTTTTTTACTATCGATATATACGTGACATTTTATGTGGACATATGGCTCTTTTGTACTAAGCCTGTATGGCATTTTTGGATATATTGTATATACTTTTATCAATATATATCATTGTATAGCCTTAGATCTTTTTGATTCAACAAAATCTTATTTTGCTACTACCATTGTTGAATGATGTTATCATGCGTATTGTGTAAATTGTATGCTTGAATTTTGTAGGCATGGTTTTTGTTTACATCTAATGCTTAATTAATTACTATCGATCGCTCAATAAGCTCCATTCCTAGTGGTTTGTATCCTTTGCAATGCTTCAATTACTTGTGCCTCACTTATTCACATGTATGCTTCACATATTCACATGTATACTTCATGTATATTGTGTGTACTCATGTGTATGCTTCATTCTTCCAATGCATAGTAGCAAAAAATTTTGGGGAAAAAATCGACAAACCAAAATTATAAGAGTTTTTGAAAAAATATGGAAAAAATTGGGGAAAAATCATATTTTAAAAAACATAAAAATTGTAGAAGAGAAAAACTTTTTTTTTTTAAATTGAAAGGTATTTCCATAGCATAGAGATATAGAGAGCAAATAAAATAAATATTTTAACTAATGAATTGTAGAAAATAGAATTTTGTAGTTTATATTTATATTATTGATTACATTGCATTGCACATCTTTCAAAGCATTACTTCACATTGCATAACTAATAATTAGATGTTGATAGATGGCAAAATTTCAATTACAATATAGTTTTACAAAGTCAACCTAAGCAGCTATGCAATTACTTCACATTGTATATAACTAATAACTAGGGAGCAGCTTTGCCAATTGCATTTTCTTATCATGCATTCTATGAGACCAAAATTTCTTTGAGGTGTTTTTCAAATAGTTCATCAGCCTTTGCTCTATGTTATCACATTTTCATACATGTCTACCAAAGCATTTTGTCAAATAGTTCATTGATTTATTGCTATAGCTAAAAGCTCCAAAACAAGTGCTTTCTAAACAAGCTATGGATGCATGGAAAACATCTATCAAAAGTATATTAAAAAACAAGGCAATGAACCTGCTTAAAAATGCCCCAAGAAATGTGGTCTCATAGTGATGGAATGCCATGACCAACAAATTGTTATGGATTGTCATGGCATTCCATCACCATGAGACCACATTTTATTTGAGGCAGCATTTTAAAAAAAAATTAACTGGCCTTGTCTATGTGCTACCACATCTTCGCCAGACATGTTTACTCAAAGCATTTTATCAAACAAGCCATCAGCCTTCTGGGTAACCATGGCTAAAATCCCAAAATAGGTGCTTCTAAAACGCTTTCATGGATGCTTGGAAAAATCTATCAAAGCATAATAATAGCATAGCATAGATAACACAAGACCTGCTTAAATTTTCAAAAGAAATGTGGTCTCAATGTGCTCATCATGGCATTCCATCACTAGGGAGACCACATTTCTTGAGGCATTTTTGAAACAGCTCACTATCTTGTCTATGGTCTCATGGTTTTTCTTCACGCGAAAATCAACATAATAGGAAGCAACAAGCTAGATGGTCTCATGGTTTTTCTTCACACAAAAATCAGCATATGACATCAAACCATACATCATGGATATTGAATATATAGATCCAATGTTTCACTAGTAGGCCGAGTTTTGCATCTTAGCAAGGGTGCACTATTCGGTGACAACAACCGCACTACTCCTCTCTTTAAGGGATCTGCTGCATTGAATGTAGTTTGGAGTGATTCGCATGTTTGGTACAAAAGAGGACCATGCCTAGCATAAAGTACCCACCGAATGCATTTGGTCACATGAGTTGCAAAACAAAATTTGCACCACTTTGCAACTTTGCATTACTTGAATTTGACAACTTTTTCTCCAAGCAAAAAGTCACCACCATGGGAAAACACCTTTGAGATAGCGAAAACTGAGAGGTTATTTTAGAGGGGCTCAATGTGATCCCATAAGCTTAGACAAAAATTTTCTAAGCATCATTGTTTCTGAGTAACAATATGCTGAAGTTTGCAGCCATTTTGCACTTCAGACTCTTAAAGGATTCAAGCAGTTGAACGTAGCTCGAAGTTATTCAACATGTTTGGGTGTGAAATAGGACCATGCCTAGTGTAAAATTACCAACTTAGATGTATCAAAACAATTTGTTCGGTCACGCGAGTTACAAAACAAAAGTTGCACCACTTTGCAACTTTCAACTACTTGTATTTGACACTTTTTTTATCAAGTGAAAATTGGACACCACAAAAAAATAGCTTTGAAATAACAAAAACTGAGAGAGGTTATTGTAGAGGGGCCCAATGCAATCTCATAAGCTCAGATGATAAGTTTTCAAGCATCACGGTGTCCGAGTAACAACATGCTAAAGATTGCATCCATTTTGCACTTTGGACAACTAAGGGATTCAGGTGGTTGAACATAGTTCAGAGTGATTCAGCATGTTTGGGTGTGAAAGAGGACCATTCCTAGCATAAACATACCCACTTGAATGCGTTGGAATAGTTCGTTTGGTCATACGAGTTGTAGAATAAAAATTGCATCACTTTGCAACTTTGCACTACTTGCATTTGACAAGTTTTTCCCCAAGAGAAAAGTTGCCACCATGGGAAAATGCCTCCATGATAGAAAAAAATAAGAGATATTATTATAGAGGGGCCCAACATAATCCTATAGGCTTAGACGAGAATTTTCTAAGCATCACGGTGTCTGAGTAACAACATGTTGAAGTTTGAAGTGATTTTACACTTTAGACTCTTAAGGGATTCAGTCGGTTGAACATAGCTTGAAGTGATTCAAAGTGTTTGGGTATGAAAGATGACCATTCCTATCATAAACGTACCCACTCGGATGCATCGAACAATTAGTTTGGTCACACGAGTTACAAAATGAAAGTTACACCATTTTGCAACTTTCAACTACTTGCATTTGACACTTTTTTCAATCAGATGAAAAATGGACACCACAAAAAAATAACTTTAAGATAACAAAAACCAAGAGAGGTTACTATAAATGGTTCCAACATGATCCCATAGGCTTACACGAGAAGTTTCCAAGCATCACGGTGTCTAAGTAACAGCGTACTAAAAATTGCATTTATTTTCCACTTTAGATTCTTAAGGGATTCAGGCAGTTGAACGTAGCTCGGAGTGATTCGACGTGTTTGAGTGTGAAAAAGGACCATTACTAGCGTAAAAATACCCACTCAAACACATTGGAATAGTTCATTTGGTCACACAAGTTGCAGAACAAAAGTTGCACCACTTTGCAACTTTGCACTACTTGCATTTGACAACTTTTTCTCCAAGTGAAAAGTCACCACCATGGGAAAACACCTCCAAGATAAAAAAAAAAATGAGATAGGTATTGTAAAGGGGACCAACACAATCCCATAGGATCAGACAAGAAGTTTCTAAGCATCACGGTATCCAAGTAATAGCATGCTAAAGTTTGCAACCATTTTGCACTTCAGACTCTTAAGGGATTCAACTAATTGAATGTATTTCAAAGAAATTCGACATGTTTGGTTGTGAAAGAGGATTATTCCTAGCATAAATGTACCCACCCAAACATTTCAGAACAATTTGTTTGCTCACATGAGTTGCAGAATGAAAGTTGCACCACTTTGCAACTTTCAACTACTTGCATTTGACACTTTTTCTATCAAGTGAAAACTAGACACCACAAAAAATGAGTCTAAGAGAATAAAAATTAAGATATGTTATTATAGAGGGGCCCAACACAATCCCATAGGCTCAGACAAGAATTTTACAAGCATCACAGTGTCTTAGTAACAACATGCTAAAGATTGCATTTAATTTGCACTTCGGACTCGTAAGGGATTCAGACGATTGAATATAGCTTGGAGTGATTCGGCATATTTGGGTGTGAAAGAGGACCATTCCTAGCATAAAAATACCCACTTAGATGAGTTAGAACAGTTTTTTTGGTCGCACAACTTGCAAAATGAAAGTTGCACCACTTTACAACTTTCAACTACTTGCATTTGGCATTTTTTCCATCAAATGAAAACTGGGCACCATGAAAAAATGACTCCAAGATAACAAAAATTGAGAGAGGCTATTGTAAAGGGGCCCAACTCAATCCCATAGGCTCAGACGAGAAGTTTCTAAGCATCACAGTGTCTGAGTAACATATGTTGAAGTTTGTAGCCATTTTGCACTTCAGAATCTTAAGGGATTTAATCGGTTGAACATAGCTTAGAGTGATTTGGCGTATTTGGGTGTGAAAGAGGACCATGTATAGCGTAAATATACCCACCTAGGTGTGTCAAAATATTTTGTTTGGTCACATGAGTTGTAGAACAAAAGTTACACCACTTTGCAACTTTCAACTCCTTACACTTGACACTTTTTTTATCAAGTTAAAACTACACACCACGAAAAAATGACTTAGATAAAAAAAACCAAGAGAGGTTATTGTAGAGAGTCTAACATGATCCCATAGGATTAGATGAGAATTTTCCAAGCATCACCATGTCTAAGTAACAACATGCTAAAGATTGCATCCATTTTGCACTTCAGACTCTTAAGGGATTCAAGTAGTTGAAAATAACTCCAATTGATTTGAAGTGTTTTGGTGCAAAAAAGGACCATGCCTAGCACAAATGTACCCACTCAAATGTGTTGGAACAATTCGTTTGGTCACACGAGTTGCAGAACGAAAGTTGCACTATTTTTCAACTTTCAACTACTTGCATTTAACACTTTTTCCATCAAATGAAAATTGAACACCATGAAACAGTGACTCTAATATAACAAAAACTGAGAGAATTTATTGTATATGGGTCCAACATGATCCCATAGGCTTAGACGAGAAGTTTCTATGTGTCACAGTTTCCAAATAATAGCATGTTGAAATTTGCAGCCATTTTGCACTTCAAACTCTTAAGGGATTCAGGCGGTTGAATGTATCTCAGAGCGATTCGGCATGTTTGGGTGAAAATTAAGAGCATTCCTAGCATAAAAATACCCACCCAAACACATTAGAATAGTTTGTTTCATCACACGAGTTGCAAAATGAAAGTTGCACCACTTTGCAACTTTCAACTACTTGTATTTGACACTTTTTCCATCAAGTGAAAACTAGACACCATGAAAAAATGACTTCAAGATTAAAAAAACTGAGAGAGGTTATGATAGAAGAACCCAACATGATCCCATAGGCTTAGACAAGAATTTTCTAAGTGTTACAGTGTCTGAGTAACAATATGTTAAAGTTTATAGCAATTTTGCACTTCAGACTCTTAAGGGATTCAACCGGTTGAACATAGCTCAGAGTGATTCAGCATGTTTGGGTATGAAAGAGGACCATTCCTACCATAAAATTACTCACCCGAATGTGTTGAAACTATTTGATTGGTCATACGAGTTGTAGAATGAAAGTTGCACCACTTTGCAACTTTCAACTACTTGCATTTTACACTTTTTCTATCAAGTGAAAACTGGACACCACAAAAAAATGACTTTGACATAACAAAAATTGAGAGAGTTTATTATAGAGGGGCCCAACACAATCCCATAGGCTCAAATGAGAATTTTCTAAGTATCACGGTGTTTGAGTAACAACATGCTAAAGTTTGCAGTCATTTTGTACTTTGGACTCTTAAGGGATTCAGACGGTTGAACGTAGCTTGGAGTGATTCAACATGTTTGGGTGTGAAATAAGACCATTCTTGGCATAAAAATACCCACCTTGACGTGTCAGAATAGTTCATTTGGTCACACGAGTTGTAGAACAAAAATTGCACCACTTTGCAACTTTCAACTACTTGCATTTGACACTTTTTCCATCAAGTGAAAATTAGACACCACAAAAAATGACTCTAAGATAACAAATACTGAGAGAGGTTATTGTACATAGGCCCAACACAATCCCATAGAATTAGACGAGAAGTCTCTAAGCATCATGGTGTCCGAGTAATAGCATGCTAAAGTTTCCAATCATTTTGCACTTGAGACTCTTAAGGGATTCAGTTGGTTGAACATAGCTCAGAGTGATTCAACATTTTTGGGTGCAAAAGATAACCATTCCTAGTGTAAACGTACTCACTCGAATATGTTGGAACAATTCATTTGGTCACATGAATTACAGAACAAAAGTTTCACCACTTTGCAACTTTTAACTACTTGCATTTGACACCACGAAAAAAGAACTCTAAGATAAAAAAAATTAAGAGGTTATTGTAGAGGTGCCCTACGTGATCCTGATGCATCAAACGAAATTCTCGTAATTGACACAGTATCTGGGTAATAGGTCATCAAAGATTGCATTAACATTGATGAAAATCACAGTTACCATCATCCCCTACTACTGCCACTTTATGGACCCAAATCCCTACCCATCTACACTCATTCCACTGATTATTAGGCCATTACACCAATGGAATGAGTTAAAAACTCATTTTTCTCCTTTAAAACCCTCAAAACCAAGGTTTCAGGACAATTTTGAGCAAAAACACTCTCTCATAAACCTTTATGAAATCAGATGCCACAAGATTCAAATGCAAGCTAACTCATCCCCACATCAATCCCAATGCACCAATGTTCACTTCAAGGCCGTACTATGTCATACACAACGTTGGAGCAGCAAGTTTTTCTTCTAAATGCAGGAAACCAGTGTTACTTTATTTTAAATTTCAAATTTTACATCATCAACAGCTTGTCCCAACATTCACATAGGTTTTTAAAGACATTACAAAGCCTTTCCAACCGTTTCCCACCAGAAACTAACACATGACCGTTCAACTTCCCTTTATATCAAAAATGCAAAGTTGCATAGCAACTTTTTTTGTAAAATGACAACTTTTCACAACTTATTACCAAGTGACTCAAAAACATGACAAAACATGACAAGTGGTCTTAAAAACCTTATTACATCAGATTAACACAAAACCAAACAAAACTTAACACCTAACCTTCTTTTATGTCATGAAACATATGGTGCCCTACACCACAATGTGAATTGTTTCTACAATGCAAGCTATGGATATGAGACTAATGAAGCTATTGATAATGGTAAGATGGATTTTGGAGAAGGGAGTAGAGTTTGAAGGAGTTTTGATGCTTCCCTAGTTAGAATTTTAGGATTTTTGGCTTAATTCGATGGCTAGATGCTAGGCTTTGTATAAATCCCTTTGGAATTGGTCAAGTAATGGTGGGATAAGCTTGTGCAGGGGCATATTGGATGTGTTTAAAGCCCTAGTTTGTAGAGATAAGGGTTGGGGGTTGTAGTTTCAATAAACCCTCCTTGAACAAGTATAAATAAGCCTAAAACAAGGGTTTTGGGGTTTGATGAATGAGTGAGTGGTTCTTTGGCCAAAAATTGTTGTTTCAGTCCATTTGAGACCTGTTGAGAGTGATGGAATTGATTTTGGGAGTTTGGATGAAGAACTTCACAAAGTTGCTTTGATAAAGTGGCCTATTTGGCTTAAGGGGTGGCAGGAAAATCATTTTTAAGGATGGTCTAAAACAAGTATATGCATAAATTGGATATGTTAATATAGAGGATAAGTTGGAAGGAAGGTCTAAAACAAATATATGTATAAATTTGATATCTTATTAGGCATCCATTTCAAAACATTGGAATCAATATCAATCAAAAATCTAGGTTTTCTATACAAAACTCTAGGAGGAGTTCTCAAATGTAAATTTGTGTCAATGTTAGGAATGTCAACAACATCGAGCATAGATCGTGTACCTTCAATCGAAGATGCAATTGATGACATACCTTGAGATTGACATGTAAATGATGTTGTACCTCAACTTGAGATTAACATGTAAATGATGTTGTACCTCCAACTTGATATGTATTTTGTGTAGTGACTTCAAATAGAGGCGTGTTTGTTGATGTACTTTCAAAATGCAATGTTATTGATGGTGTGTCTTCAACTATAGATTTGATTTTTGATGTACTTGGAAGACCACATGTTGTTGTTGGTGTGTCTTCAACTGGAGATGTGAATTGAACTTCACCTATAGTTGAAAATGTGCCTCCAACTTGGGGATCCCTTTGTGTCCTTTGAAAAAATTTGTTCAATTGTTCCCTTTGTTTTTCCAATTGGACATCTCTCTTAGATTGCACGGGAATTTCTGGCTGTATGGAGTACAATTCATTTTCTTCATGAGCTAAAATTTTTGATTCTCTTCTCCTTGCATTTTTTATTGCATGTTCTTCTGGTGTTAGAGGCTTTGTTCATTTCCTTGGCATGACGTTGAATGCTACATGTTCACAAACACACAAAACAAAAGTAAGTAATGCATTTTATGAAACATATTGATAACGTTGATTACATTGCATTTTATTGAACACACCAAAGGATTTTATAAAATAAGGTAGTGAGTTGTTTGGAATTATCAAACATGTTTATGCTGCAACATTTTTCATACATACATCTACCTCTATACCACAAGAAAAGTACTTGTAATGCATTTTTTCAAACATATCCATACCACCGATTACATTGCATTTTATGAAACATATTGATATCACTGGTTACATTGCATTGCATATCTTTAAAACTCAAAGCATTAATTTACATTCAATAACTAATGTGACTTATCAAACATTGCATATCTTATAAGACATTGTTGTCCCCAACCTAGGGTTTATAGCGAGCTTCAAAAAACCCATAACTTTTGATGCTTCTGGGGAAAATATATGAAACTTGGTACTAATTTTCTGTAAGCCTATATGCATGTGCTAACAATAAGAGGGTTGCTAAATCATCATTTTATGTGAGTTATTGATGATAGTTTGTTTCTTTTTGCAACTATATTACATGTAAAACCTAGTACTTTGAGGGATTAGTACAAAATTGTTTCATGTAAGTGTTGATCAATGTTAAGAAGGGTTTGAGGGGAGTATTTGGAGTGTGGAAAAGTTCTTAGGAGGAAAGACTTGTTTCAACCCAGGGTATAAGTTGTTTCCACTTTTGGAAACTAGAGAATCTTGTGCTTATTTTCCCTTTTTTTTTCTTAGAACAGTAAATGGTATGAATGAATGGAAACTTGCATTAAACCAACTATGTCTTAAGTCACTTGAAATTATCTAAGCATATGATGAAGGTGATTTTTTTATGGCACAAAAAAAATAATGGAAACTTGCATTAACATTGATGAAAGCTCTTAGGTTTTCTAAATTAGTTGAAAATAAAAGATCTGGGTATGTGCAGGATCATCATGGAAAAAATAGGCCCTTAAGTGACAAAAAATTAAGAAAAATCAGAGTTAGGCAACTTTGACGTAAAAAATTGAATAAGTTATATATATTATTTCAAAAATATGTAAGAATAGAATCTGTAGAAAATTGAATGTAGTTTCTAAACTACTAGGTTTGTTTTAAAAAAAATCTATGGTGAAAATTTGAAATTTCAATGTAATGGTACTTAAATTTCGTGGAAAAAATAAGAAGTAGGTGTCTCATTGAATCCACCCTAACCACAATAAAATGATAATATTTTTTATAAGATTTTAGATATAAGTAGAGGACTCATGCCCGATGTGATGCATATTTTTTGTAATTTTTTTCCAAGTGAATAATTAATTATGAATTTTATTACAACTTTTTAAAAATATAAAACTCATTCCTAATCACCACTTGATCAAAACATCATGAAATTCAATTTTTTTTTTTAATCCTATAGTATGCAAAGCATAGATCGTGACACATTTTTGATTCAAAAAATGTGATACCGTTGAAAGCTATAGATATTTTTCAATCTTTATCAATCAGACTTTAGTTGTAATTTGAATAGAAAATGAAAAATAATTACTTATTAAATTCAAATTAAAGCATAATTTATATAAGTGGAAAGCTCAGAATCTTCTTTAAAAACCCTTTTCATTTCATCAATTTTGGATAAAAAATAGTTTTCAGCCACATACCCATCATATTGCCACTTTTTGGCCCATCATGATCCTGCACATACCCATCTCCCACAACCATCAATAATAATGCATTTGAATCTATTATGTCATGTTTTCCATTTTATATCATCAAGCTCCTAAAAATTAAACTTTTACATGCAACATCCATCTAATTTAATGTTGAATTCTATGTGTAACAATGAAGATTAATAAAATCATCAAATGAATGGTCTATAAATTGTCAAAACAAAACAAAAAAACTAAATATAAACATCATCCTAAAATAAAATAGGTTGAATTCCACTAGCCATGCTGGAAATGGACTACTATAAACAATGCAAATAGAATTCATAAGAATTTTTTTGTTAAGTTGATGTCGTTTATATAATTTTAAACATGAATTCATCTAAATTATGTCATGTTTTTCATTTTTTTCTTCAAACTCATAAAAATTAAATTATTTTATGCAATTCTCATATAATTCAATGTTGAATTCTATGTCCAATTGTTATGATTAATAAAATTATTAAAGGAATTTATATTATTGTAAAAAAAAAACAAACATAGTAAATATAAACATTTCAATATTACCAAAATGAATATATTACCTGAGATAATGTAAAATAATGTACAAACTTCAAAATTTCCTCATCTACGTCGTCTAGCATGCAAATTGGTGGTAAAAAGGTGATGGATCAAGCATAGATTGGTACAACAGGGAGTCAACTACATAAAAAAGGTGTTTTTATGTCGGATAAGTGTTGAACCAGACAAATTTAGAAGCATATGGGCATGAATCATGAGGTCAACCCTATTTTACCGTTTCAAGGTAAAACACATTTGGCACTTGTTAGGTCTCAAAAATGTAGGTTTTAGGACCACAAGAGGGTGCCAATCTTTTGATATTTTTTTGGCCCACAAATGAGGTAGAAAAAATTTTGATTACATCCTACTCTTCAGGCTCTGCTAAACCTATGCAAGTATACTTGAATGATAAGCATATTTTGAAGGCTATAACCTCTAAATTAAGAAATCTACTCACAATGGAACGTGAGGTGAAGTAGATGCATGAATAATTACTGCTTCCTACTAAAATGTTTTGAAAATAAAGTATATAGATGAAGATTATATGAGATTATTCTAAAATGACCAGTGCCTATACTATTGGGTGAATGGAATCAAGAGGTGAATGATTATTTTGGAGATAAGATTCTATAAGATGGGTAGATTTACTCTTCAGCTTAACTCAAATAGTTGGGAACTTTTAAAAGTTTACACCTTGTACAAACGTGCAAGTATATCAAATATTTGGACTCTTCTTAATGATCCTAGTGATATCCACTTATGCTACTATGAAGTTGTGAAAAGTATTTAATTCAAATGTGAAAGGAAACCAATTAAGACAACCTATTCAAAAGGATTTTAATCCAAACAGGAACCTATTAAATTTTATTTCTTAAAAGGAAATTTAATCCTTCTACACATAGAAACTAGTCAACATCACACAACTACAAGGCTGATGCAAGAAGTTGGGTACACAAAAAGCTCAAAAAGTGGAAATGTTTTTGCTATTTTTCAGAATTTGTCACACTTGGACTGAAAATTTGAGGCACTTACACAATGAATTATAAAAAAGTCAGTAATATGAAATCTATCATTTTGAATCTAGTTTCCAAATATGTAAATTATTAAAATACCCAGATTATATAAATTAAATTTTGATAGGGATCTATAAAAACCACTTTTTAAAAGTCCCTATTTTTTTACCATACCAAGCAGGTGTACGAACAACACTTTTTGACCCAAATAAAATTATTTTGCTAACTCCTTTTGGGAAAAGAGAGCTAACAACATGAAGTTTGATGTGGATTTTTTTTTATAATTTTGGTTGAATATTTTTTTTATTAAATTTTTATTGGCCTTAATTGATGTTTTTAAAAATCAACGTATACGAACAACATAATTGGACCTAAACCAAAAAAAAATTGACTCTTTTTTTTTTCATTGTGTAGAGAATTGTCTGAAGTTTGATACCATATAAAATTTTTTTACAAGAAACATAACCAATAAAAATTTATTAAAAAACCAAAAAAACCTGATATTTCAAGTTTAAGGACTAGTTTTCTTAGAAATTAATTAAAAAATAGAAAAAATAATTCAAACTTAACAAAATTTACATATTTAGAAAGTAGACATTGTGTTCTCTAATGGGTTTTAATTTTATAGATTCATTAAAAAAAAAAGTCCATCAGCTATGTTGTCAAAGTTGGACATTCTTCTTCAATCTGCCTTAGTTTTTTAGTTGCAGGTCAAAGGCTAAAGCTCAGATTGCTAAGCCTTTCCCAAGCCTAAAATCAAGGCTGGATGTGGTGTGGAAATTCTAATTTTAAATAACATGTATGCATTATATAAATGCATATGCGTTATTCAAATGAAAGGTTTACGCGTTTCATAATGCTTACGCGTTACCTATTGACCCATTGAAAAAAGCAACGCGTACGCATTTCTTGAACATAACACGTACGTATTTTGATAATGCCTACGCATTTCTAATATAGCCATTTTTCCCTAATTTGGAGAATCTTTTGGTAAAAACCACGATTTTCCTACAACATTCCTTTTACGTAATCACGATTAGAAAGTGTACATTTTACGTATTTTTATTGCAAATTTGTCTTGTGTGGGCATATTCTATTCAAATTGTTGGAACAGACAAAGTGCAGGTTGAATTTTCTGAAGTGGAATCAAGTGCAAGAACTTTTTATAAGAATATTTGGAAAAAGTGAATTTTTGGATGTACTCATGATGTTTTTGTACTTCAGAGTTTATAGAAAAAATGATCTTCATAGTACATAGTTTAATTTGAATATTTGAAGGAGGTGGCAATTTGAAAATAGGTTTCTTGAATTATTTTTTTTTTCATCAAAGAGGGTTTGGTAACCATGGGTAATAAGCAAGACAAAAAAGATGTAGAAAGTTAATGACACCCGAAGAAATTGAAGCAAATAAAGATAAGGAGGGAAAAAGACAAAGGGAAATGAGAGAAATGATTCATCAAATGAAAGATTTGGAAGCATCTAGTTCCAATAATGTTGAAGAGGAAGCTATGAATGATGAAATGAATGTAGATGATGCAAATGTGGAGATGGTGAATATGGAAGAAAATACAATTACGGAGACAAACCCAATTGTGCCTTCAACTTCAACTTTGAATGATATCCAAACAACTTTGGGTGTGTCTTCAAATCCGCCTCCCAATGATATGGAAAATTCACCTATTCAAACAATCTATCCAAGTATGTGTTCAAACCCAAGTTTTCATAATATTGATATTGCTTGTTTAGATGAAGTTGGATACACCATTGATAAATCAATAATATTAGAGGTTAGAGTAATCACAGAAACAAGAAAATGATGAAATTATATTTTATGAGAGTGTAAATGAAATGAAATCCTAATATTGATGAAAATGAGTATATGAAATCCATTTTACATTTGAAAATGAAAATGAAACCCCTTGTGTGAATGAAAATGGAAACTCCATCTATGGATGAAGGTGAAAATGTTTTTTTTACAATTGAAACAAATGTGCTAGATAACCTTCATGGTAAAGTTTCTTCAAGACAAATTAGAAATTATGGAAATAAAATATATAAAATGTTTTTTTATAGAAAGAAATTAGGATTCCAATGTCAACTCATGGTGCAATTGATGAGAATGTTGAAAATGAGAAAAGTGATGAAAAAATTAGGTGTTTTTGTAAAACAAAAAAAGAAAGATGATTTAGTAGAACAAGTCATATCTAGTGTTTCTAATGCTATTGATGTTATTGGTAAGAAAAGTCGATCAAAAGATAAGAATGCTGCTCATCGTGCAATAACAACTGCTCTAGTTGATAAAGTAGCTTCAAATAAAAGAATGTTAAGTAAGATTAGTAAATGTATAAACTTAAATCCTAGAACTTTGATAAGAGCTGTTAAAAGAAGAGAAAGTATTGAAAATGATCCTATTAATCAATGTTGGAGTTTTAGTGGTAGACTCCCAAGATCAGACATGAAATTAACTAATGAAATTAAATCTTTAATCAAAATTTTTTGGCATGATAATACAAGGTATCACCTAACATTAGAGATGTCTTAAAATTAAGGGTGGGTTCCCAAAAGTCGTGAACCATCCAAAGCATCTCCTAGATGAAGCTCAAAGTGAATTATATAAAAAAATTAGATGCTTCAATCTTACCATTGAATATTAGCATAAGTCAAAGATCATTCGAAAAGTGTAAACCTTTTTATATTAGAATTAATAAGCAATGAATCTCTTGTTGTTGTAAGACTCATGTACAATTTCATTATTATTATGATATATTTCGATATATACAATGCACTTTGCATGCTAACCAAATTATGCAAGACATTTGTGGTATTAATATGCCACCTGAAAGAATCAAAGATTTTATAGCAGGTTTGTTTTGTAATCCCTCTTTAAATGGAAACTCATTTTTTTTAAAAGGATGCATTTCTGGAGAATGTGATAGATGTGGTAACTTTTCATTATTAGGAGAATATATGCATGAAAGTTGTTTAGATGAATTTGGAAAACAATTAGTGGATGTAAAAAATTTTAAAAATATTGAGTATTCTTTAAAAGATGGTAAAAGACTAAGCGTGTTGAGCTAATTGTGGAAAAAGTTAGTGTGCATGCTTTTTTATTACTAGAATTTAAAGATAAGTTTGTACCTAAATATGTTCAACCTCTCCCGGAGATGCTCTCATTGGCTTGCTAATCAATTTAGTTTTATGTAAAGAAACACATTCCCAGTGGAACTATATTATTTAGTTGTTGATTTTGCTGAAAATTATACTCTTGCTCCACAAGAAGAAATTCAATCACAATATTATAATTTAGTGCAAGTAGCTATATTTGTTCATATTGTTTATAGGCATGTAGATGATAGTAGAGAAGACAATATAATTTTTTTGAGAGAGTACCATTTTTTATGTAAGTGATAATTGATTACATTCATCTAAGTTTGTTCAATATTGTTTTGATATATTTTATAAAAAATTAAAGAGCTCATATGGTTGAATAATTGCGAGGTCAATTCAAAATGCTAGAATGTTTTATTGGTTATGTAGAGTTCATAAGGAAAATAATATCCAACACATATGGAGTTTTTAAGGTAGTCCAAGGTAAGGGAGAACTAGCAGACAGGTGCATGTGTGAAAGAGCTCCTTGTAAGAGGCTGACTAAAATTGAGGATGTTGTGCAATTTAGAAGGATGCAGTGCAATTGTAGATTGGTGCAATACCAAATTATCTACAAGAACAAGTGAGAGCTCAATAATTTGACGCTTCTTTTGGTTAGTTGAAGAAAATGATATTTTTTCTCGACAAGATTGTGAAACAATTAATGGAACTACAAAATGGCATTCATTTAAGAGTTCGAATGCAAACACATGGACAATATGGACAAGGGAGTTGGCATGCTATTGTAAATTTTGTATTGTAGGTGATTGGCAGGCATGTGAAAATATGGAATGGGTCAAACAATGGCAACAAAGAGCTTTAACGCCTACATCGACACATGTTCAACATGAAATGACAATTGAAGATAATCAAGTGTTCGCATCAGATGATTATGATCGTGTTTCAGATCTTGTACAAGAAGGTACATTATTTATTGAGTTGAATTTTGTATGTATGCATGTTTATATGAGTTAAATATAAGTCACTTTTTATTGAATTTTGTATTTGTTTTTGTAGGACATGTGTATGTTGTTGTTGCACCTCAAGGGAATGAAGAGCAGATAGAGTACTGGTTGGCTAGATGTGTTGAGAGAAAACATAAGTTGGTACATACTAGAGTGGATGATGACAACTTTGAGTATCCAACTGGTTCAGTGGTTGTTGTTGGCACCTAGCTTCGAAAATATTTGATGAGAAAGAATGGATTTCCTGCATTTGAAGATTATAGAAAGACACAAGAAGATTATACATTATTCACATTTTGATTTTTGTAATATAAAACTAGTTAGATATTAGGGAGGCACGCTAATAAAGTTTATGGACACTTTCAATGGATGATCATGAGACAATCGCTAGATGCATTACAAAAAAGAGAGGATGTATATAGTACAAGGTAAATAAATATTGGTAACTATATCTAGTTGTATATATATATATATATATATATATATATATGTCTTTAATCATTTCCTAATTAAAGTTTTATATCATTTTTTGTTTTAGGTCTCCCAAAATTAGATGCTTTAAAAAAAAGAGAGGAGATGCACATATATTACAATGTAATACAAATCTAGAGATAGGTAACTATATATAATTCTAGATACATTTAATTGATACTTTATAATTGATTTCATATCCCCTTAATCCATTCTCTTAAAACCCCTTAAGTCATCCTCTTGTGTACCATTAATCCATCCTCTTTCATCCCCTTAAGTCATTCTATCAACTACCATTAATCCATCCTCTTAAGATCCCATAATCCATATCCTCATATATCTACCCTTAATCTATCCACTTGCATCCACTTAAGTCACTCTCTCAACACCCCTTAATTCATCCTCTTAGGACCCCTCAATCGATATCCTCATATATCTACCCTTAATCCATCCACTTGCATCCCCTTAAGTCACTCTCTCAACACCCCTTGGTGTTTAAATTCATTCTCTAAACTCCCCTTAATCCACCATCTTGCATCCCTTCAGGTCATTCTATCAACTCCCCTTAATCCACCCTCTTCCATCCCCTTAAGCCATCCTCTTAAAGGACCCTTAATTCATATCCTCTTACATCTCCTTAATCCACAATCTTGCATTCCTTAAGTCACTCTCATAATTCCCCTTAAGCCATCCTCTTAGGGCCTATTAAGCCATATCGTAAGGTTCATGACATGCACCCCCTTAATCCACCCTCTTACATCCCTTAATCAGCCCTCTTGCATCCCCTTAATCCTCTCTTACATTACTTGAAGTCATTTTATCAACTCCTTAATCCACTGCCCTCTTGCATCCCTTAATCCATCTGCCATCCTCAAAGTCATTTTATTATCAACTCCCTTAATCCACCCTCTTACATCCTTCAAGTCATTCTATCCATCCTAGCCCACCCTCTTACATCCTTCCAACTCATTCCTATCAACTCCTTAATCACCCTCTTACATCCTTGAAGTCATTTTATCAACTCCTTAATCACCCTCTTGAATCCCATAATCCACTCCTCTTACATCCCTTCAATTCATTTTATCAACTCCCCTTAATCCAACTTCTTACATCCTTTCAAGTCATTCTATCAACTCCCCTTAATCCAGCCTCTTGCATCCCCTTAATCCACTCTCTTACATCACTTTAAGTCATTTTCTCAACTCCCCTTAATCCACCCTCTTACATCCCTTCAACACATCCTATCAACTCCCCTTAATCCACCCTCTTACATCACTTGAAGTCATTTTATCAACTCCTTAATCCACCCTCTTGAATCCCTTAATCCACTCTCTTACATCACTTGAAGTCATTTTATCAACTCCCTTAATCCACCCACCTTGCATCCCCTTAATCCACTCCTCTTACATCACTTGAATTCATTTTATCAAGCTCCCTTAATCCATCCCTCTTACATCCCTTCAAGTCATTCTATCAACTCCCTTAATCCACCCTCTTACATCCCTTCAACTCATTCTATCAACTCCCCTTAATCCACCCTCTTGCATACCCTTAATCCACCCTCTTACATCCCTTCAACTCATTCTATCATATCCCCTTAATCCACCCTCTTGCATCCCCTTAAGTCATCCTGTTAAAGGACCCTTAAGTCATATCCTCTTACATCTCCTTAATCCTCTTAGGAACCGTTAAGCCATATCCTAGGGTTCATGAGATGCATCCTCTTAACTCCCCTTTAGGAATTTTCTTAAGACCCCCCTTAAGCTATATATCCTCTTAGGTCCCCTTAATCCATCCTATGGCTAACATCATTTGAATTTGTATGGAATTTACTATATACGGTTCTTTTCTTGCATGAATTTTTTACTTAAATAACTCATAAAAATTGTAGTTACTTACATTAATTATTTTTGCAAGTTCTCATCAAGTCAGTCTATGATGTGATTGTTGAAATGAAAAACTATTTTATCAAGAGACTATGTAAATATCAATTTTTGGTATTCACCTAAAAGTTGATAAGCTTTAATTGTATCTACATGCACATATATGTTTCATCATGTTATATAGTTGTATTAAACATCTTGATGTACATTATATATGTTTGTTCAATGTCACTTTTTAAATATCTTGTTCCAATTTTATAGATTATACATGTTTCATGTCTTCTATTTACCACATTTTATATAATTATTCAATTGTATAGATTATACATTTTATACATACAAGGAGATAGTTTTTTGTTTATTGATTCAAATATTTGCTATGTAATTGGAAAATAGTTAAAATTACTTGCCCTTATTTTATTATGAATATGATTTAAGAAACTATTTAAGGAATGTTTTAATTTGTCACCTAACCATGTGATAAATTATATATATGAAATTTGATTCTAGATAAGAATTTATATAGTGCATGTATTACTTGAAAATTTGATAAAATATAAATATATAGATATGTATATAAATGCATATAATTATGAAAATGAACATAACACGATCTCATAATTGGCTGCATATATAATCATCATATTAAAGTCAATTGATATAAATAAACACACATATATGATAATAACATGTTCAAAATAAAACTAGAGATCTAGATAGTCCATAAAATTTATATGTCAAGTCCAACACATATATTGAAATAAAACTAGAGATCTGTAGTCCATAAAATATAAAACCATCTAACTTTCAGGCTGATCAGTCATATCAAGTCTCCTCTTTGTTCCATGTCGACTAGATGTACCTGCATCATGATGTAAAAGAGTACAAGAAACTTGAAATTAGATTTAAATTTATTTAGAAATTTTGATATAATTAAGCATATTTAAAATTGAAAATATAAAATTTTAGATTAAAAAAAAAACTAATTAAATATCGAGTAAATATAGTAAAAATGATTTCTAGTATGCATAAATTACCATATGGTCATGTGAATCAACTGGCACATTTTCTTCAACGGGTAGCATAACTGTCAGTTGAGAAGATGCAAATGCCTGATCTACTATATCCTGCATATTCATATAAAGCAAACAATATGTGAAAACCTTGAATATATATATATATATAAAAGGTTCGTAAAAATTGTATAGGAGATTTAAAGTAAAGTTTACAACCTCGAA